>OX457048.1:45890027-45927527 GCA_949752735.1 Lumbricus terrestris
GTGGCTGATTGAAGAGCCAATGACTGATCTGATATGTGGGTCAATGTGGCTGATTGGATAAGTCGTCCTCCTTGTAACTTGGAGAGTCTAGATTCGATCCCCATTCTCTTCCAGTGCTTAAAGTGTGGGAAAAGAAGTGCCTGCATGGACGCCCCTTACCTTTCCAAAAGAAGTGCCTGCATGGGCTCCCCTTACTTTTCAAGGCTGTGCTGGCCAATAAGTGGCAGGACGTCGTTTAGATCTTAAAATAAGTGCATGGACGCCGTCCATGACCGTCCAGCCACACTTTTAGCCCTGTTCTCCTCTTAGACGGTTTCTACGTAGAGACTTTGAGCAAGTAAGTATATATGTATACACTTCACGCGCAATTGCTCGTTCGCTTCGGTGTTAAACTCCGATTCAGTGTCCTTGCTGTAGTAGCAGTCGGTAGCTCCTCTGAGTAGTAGGCCTAATGTTGAAGGGATGCTATAGCAAGTGCTCATACATGGCCTGACCCCTCAGTTATTTTCCTACAATTCTGAATTTCTGACACGGTACAGGACAGGAACAGTTAATTGGAAAAAAGAAATGAAAGCAGAAAAGGTGGGGCTGTATAGATGGACGGTGTGTGGAATGGGAGGATAACGAGGAAAAGGAAGAGGAGGAGGAGGTGAAGGAGGAGGAAGAGGAGGAGAAGAGGAGGAGTAGATGGAAGAATATAAAAGGGAGGAAGAGAAGGAGGAAACTGTGGAGGGAATAATGGACGCAGATGAGACTGGACGTTGGTGCTTTTCAATTTGTCACGTGGAAAGAACACGATTACGAGGTGGACGGATAGGGGAAGAGGGGCAGAGGGGCAGAGGGGAAAAGGGCAGAGGGTTAGTGGGGCAGAGAGAGGCGGACGGACGGTGACTAAGAGGATTTCGACCAAAGTGGATCTGCGAAATCGTGTCATGATGAGTTACATGATCTGGATTTTTCGTAGCGACATCGATATGAAGACGAAGAAGAACAGAGACGAACATTGAGACGAGGAGGAGGAGGAGGGGGTTTCGATGGGTGGCAATTAGCACGACTCGATGTCATCCATCAACACATCCACCGCCTCCCCATTCCTCCTCCTCCTCCTCCTCTTCTTCTTCTTCTTCCTCTTCTTCGTCTTCTTCTTCTTCCTCTTCTTCTTCTTCTTCCTCCTCCTCTTCTTCTTCTTCTTCTTCTTCTTCTTCTTCTTCTTCTTCTTCTTCTTCTTCTTCTTCTTCATCTGCGACGGCGAATGATGTTTCTGCGGTTTAACCCACTGACACCGAAGTAGCCATTGTCTCCTATGAGGAGTCTACGTCGGACCATATTGGTCTATTTAGATATTATGTTCATATAAAACATCCGGGGTTATTGGTCTGTCAGAAGAGAGGATACGGTGAAAGACAATTAACGGACATGGAAGACAATAGGAGAACAAAGAAAGACAGCAAAAAGACTAGGAAAGACAGTATTTATACGACGGACAATTCAAGACAATAGAAGAACAATTGAAGACAATGTAAACGGACAATTGAAATCAATAGAAGGGTAACTGAAGACAATAGAAAGACAAGACAAGACAA
The DNA here is from genome assembly GCA_949752735.1 of Lumbricus terrestris. Taxonomy (NCBI): domain Eukaryota; kingdom Metazoa; phylum Annelida; class Clitellata; order Crassiclitellata; family Lumbricidae; genus Lumbricus; species Lumbricus terrestris. The sequence continues at coordinate 45,891,611 of OX457048.1, forward strand.
TTGAGGCACAATTGAAGACAGCAGATAAATAATTTGAGACAATGGAACAGAGGAAAATGCCATAGAGCTATAGACTATAGACTGCAAACCTTCTCATTTCCGGGCAGCTTCTTCAAGTGTCACATTAAGATAATTCAAGTCTTGCGTTTCATACACGGGAGCAAAATAAGTCGATAATGGTAATATCCTGTTGTAGGATACATATTATTATATAGTACATACAGGGTGGGCTAAAAACCGTAGGGATTACCTTTATTAAGGTGTGAATGCCGTGTTATCGATTCTTTAATCGCAATTCGCTTTGCTTCGGGTGTTGCCGTTGACAGGTTAATTGGAATTAATTGTCATATCTAATAATAATAATAACATCCCATCAGAGCCAGCGAACGAAAATACGAAAAGAAGATTTTGTTTTACCAAAATAATTTATTTTTCATTAAGACAAAAATAGTAAACTGTTTCAGCAATTTATATATATATATATACATATATATAATTATATATACATGTATATATAACAGGTTAAGAATTGCTTAAAAGATCATGTAAGGTGTCAAGGTGATGTATTTTCAGACTGAAAATCGTGCTATAATTAACTAAGTTTTCCACAGATTATATTTTTGTACAATTCGTCCAAACGCAAAGGAGCACAATAATCAGGATGTTCTACCTTTGCAGAAGCCCACGATATACATTGATGTATCTATACAGCGCCCTCTTCGATGTATATAGCATAAATTATATACTATGCCATGCAGACGCGCTGCGCTACCTCACTGCTCACACTGCTCAGTCCTATAATATATATTTTAATTGCTCTGTTTTTAACTGTATGAAGAATTAAAGATCTTTTGTCTTCTGTAGAGAATCTTCTGGTTGGCATTGGAGCGTTGGATGCGCAGAAGAAATGTCGTTTCTCACTCAGAATCCGGAAGACATTGGCATCTGCTCCAGTGGGTCAAGAGGAACTGGAGGAGGTGGATGTGGTGTAGGAGGAGGAGGAGGTGGTGGAGGTGGGGGAGGGAGCAGTGACGGTGGAACAATTCCAACCAAAAACCTCATTGTAGACGAATTGATGTTGGCCGCCGTCAAAAGACAGGTGCGTTTACTCATGGTGGTGGTGGTGGTGGTGGTGGTGGTGGTGGTGGTGGTGGTGGTGGTGGTGGTGGTGGTGGTGGTGGTGGTGATGATGGTGGTGGTGGTGGTGGTGGTGGTGGTGGTGGTGGTGGTGGTGGTGATGGTGGTGGTGGTGGAAGTTTCAGATTGTAATTGTAATTGTAATCATGCATTTATATAGCGCCACTTCAAGAGAACTCCTCAGAGGCGCTCCCGACCTGACACCAAACCACAATCAAAGAGGATGGGTTTTGAAAACGCTTGCGGAAAAGGAGCAAAGAAAGACAAAGAAGTTCATTACGGAGACTAATAGGTAACTTATTCCAGAAAGACGGACCGACCATAGCAAAGCTTCTGTGCAACACTGTGGAAGATCGAGTCATATATAGGGACAGCCAGGTCGCAATGCGTAGCAGAGCGAAGGAATCTACGGCCTGGAATGGATAGCACAGGTACACAGAGTTCCATAAGATAGGTCGGAGCTTGGCCTGCTAGGCAATTACGCATGAACATTAGAATCTTAAATTCAATACGTTTTTGCATAGGCAACCAGTGCTGTTCTTCCCGTTTAAAATTTGATATATGCCCAAACTTTGGTATGCCGCCAATCAGGCGAGCCGCAGCATTAGGGACAGATTGTAACTTATTAATGCGTGAAAGGGTTAGGCCCGCATAGATGGCACTACCATAGTCAACTATCGGGCATATAAATGCATGCATCAGCGTTGTAGCGGCTTTGGTTGTAAGCGAGCGACGCACCGAGCGAATCTGACGAAGATGGTAGAAGCAAGTGCGACATACATTTCTCACTTGATCAGAAAGGGTCAATTCCTGGTCCAAGGTCACACCCAAATCCCGCACAGTGGTAGAAAAGTCATGCCAGGAAAGCAATGTTGCAGCTTTTGCATATCAACTTTAGAAACTTTCATGCGACTTCCACCCCAAATAAATTGTGTTTTTTCATGATTTAGCCTAAGGCGGTTGGAAGCGCCTCTGAGTATCCCCCTTGAAGTGGCGTTATATAAATGCGTGGGGCGCGGTGGTGTAGTGGTGGCGTCGTTGCCTTGAAGTCGGAAGGTTCGAGGTTCGAATCTACCTCGCCGCGTATACGGACCTTGAAACTCCCATGCAGTGTCCGCGCTGTAGTCGGGAGCGCCTCTGAGTAGCGGTTGAGGGCTTGAAGAGGCGCTATAACAAGTGCGCATACAAACAAACAAATGCATTTAATGAATGATGAATGAATGAATGAATGAATGGGTGGATTGATGGATGGATGGATGGACGGATGGACGGACGGACGGACGGACGGACGGACGGACGGACGGACGGACGGACGGGCGGGCGGACGGACGGACGGACGGACGGACGGGCGGGCGGACGGACGGACGGACGGATGGACGGATGGACGGACGGGCGGGCGGACGGACGGACGGACGGATGGACGGATGGATGGATGGATGGATAAATGGACGGATGGATGGATGGTCGGATTCATTGATGAGTTGTCTCTGTGCTTGTGTGTAGAGACGCAATCGAACGACCTTCTCAGCCCAACAGTTGGCTTCTCTTGAAGACCTCTTCTCCAGAACACGCTATCCGGATATCTTCGTTCGAGAGGACCTCGCTCAGAGGATCCATCTGTCAGAGGCCAGGGTCCAGGTTCAGCTCCTTAACTCCTTCCTTCCTCAACGTTTGTGTGGCGCTATAGTTGCGACAATGAAGACACAATCGATTAACTATATGTGAAGAATGAGAAATTTGTCAGATGCACTTCGTATTTCTCTCGACGAATATTTCTATTATTAGAATTAAAATTTGAGTTGGCGATATATATATCATATATATAATATATATTATATATATTGTATATAGTAAATGGTATACTAAGTGGCTAGGGCGTTTGCTTGGTGAAACAGCGGCTATAGTGCGATTCTCCTTATCCGCAAAGATGAGTATACAACTATACATGCGGTGTGAATTGCATTGTGACATTGGGATTCAAGTCCCTCTGAAAAACACATTTTGCTCAAGGACAATCATCGATGTTCTGGTTGTGCATGCGTGAACTCTGACCTTTGAAAGGAGAGCACGCAGTATATAATGATGCAGTATAGGCTATATACTGCATTTATATAGCGCTGCATTCTTTTTTGAGCATTTAAAAACGTTTCCAGAAGCGTTGACAATGAATAAGGATCTGCATGCGAAAACAGTGTATTTGTATAGCATTGTTTTGTATAAATGTATTACATTTTTGAGCAATTCGGAAGCGCTCCCAGTGCGCAAGGCCCGGCGTGCACAATGCAATGTATAATGCAATGTGATGTAATGTAATATCTATTTCGTTTTGCCCAGGTCTGGTTTCAGAACCGCCGAGCCAAATGGCGCAAGTCGTTGCGCAGTCAGTTGGGTCGAGACCAATGGCGACTGATGAGACCAATGGTCCTTCGTCCGGTCTCAAGTCCCTGGCTCCCTCTACCCCCGATGGGAGTCATGAGCGCCGCCGCCGCCGCTGCTGCCGCCGCCTCCGCCGGTCAGTCCATGTCCTCCTCGTCCTCCTCATCCTGTCCCCTCGGGGTTGGGGTTGGCCATGTTGGTGGTGCTTCGAACCCCGGAGGAGGCCGCACGGTTGTGGGTCATGCCACTCCACACGTTCAGAGCTTCTACGAGGAGACGATGAGGGCGGCTGCACTCGCTCAGTCGCACCTACAGGAGAGGTACTTACTTACTTACCTGTTTACTTACTTACTTACTTACTTACTTGCTTGCTTGCTTACTTACTTACTTACTTGCTTACTTACTTACTTACTTGCTTACTTGCTTACTTACTTACTTACTTACTTACTTACTTACTTACTTACTTACTTACCTATTTACTTACTTACTTACTTACTTACTTACTTACTTACTTACTTACTTGCTTACTTACTTACTTACTTACTTGCTTACTTGCTTACCTACTTACTTACTTACTTACTTACTTACTTACTTACTTACTTACTTACTTACTTACTTACTTGCTTACTTACTTACTTACTTGCTTACTTACTTACTTACTTACTTACTTACTTACTTACTTACCTATTTACTTACTTACTTACTTACTTACTTACTTACTTACTTACTTACCTACTTATTTACTTACTTACCTACTTACTTACTTACCTACCTACCTACCTACTTACTTACTTTCTTACTTACTTACTTACTTTTACTTGCTTACTTACTTACTCTAGGGGAGAGTTGGCAGGTGGATGGATGGATGAATGGATATAATTATGAGAATAGAGATGATGGATCGATAAAGCAGTTGTCCACGTACTTCATTTAGCAATATCCGATCTATTATTTTTATATATTTAGATAAAATATTATTTTAATTCAGTTACTCCTAAGTAAATCAATTCTTTATTAATCAATTAACTCGATCGATCGTTTTGTGTATTCTGTCGTTTAAGATCGATTTCGAGGTCAATTTTTTAAACCGTGCAATCAGATGTCTATGTATGTCTGTGTATGTCTTGTATGTCTTCGTATGTCTTTGTATGTCTTTTGCATGTCTACGTATGTCTATGTATGTCTTTGTGTGTGCGTTGGTTTCGTCCATAGTTTGATGATGGGATCTCATTCCATGGCCAATGATCCGAGACCTCGAGTTCTTCCGTCAAGCTATTTCCACTTCCTGTGCGGCCCCTACTCCTCCTCATCCTCTTCCTCGTCCATCTCCACCTCCGTCCCTCGTCCTCTTTCCATTCCATCTCCAGTCGTCTGTTCACCTCCACCTGCAGTTCATCCGTCGCTCGGAAGAGAGACGTCGTCACGTGATGCGGCAGTGGACAGTTCGCTTTCCAGTTCCGGGTCAGAGGACATGGAGTCGACGCAATAGAGGTCATCTATAGAGGTCATCTAAAGAGGTCATCTATAGAGGTCATCTATAGAGGTCATCTATAGAGGTCGTCTATAGAGGTCATCTATAGAGGTCATCTATAGAGGTCATCTATAGAGGTCAACTATAGAGGTCATCTATAGAGGTCATCTATAGAGGTCATCTATAGAGGTCAACTATAGAGGTCATCTATAGAGGTCATCTATAGAGGTCATCTATAGAAATCATCTATGGAGGTGACCTATAGACGTCATCTATAAAGGTCATCTATAGAGGTCATTTATAGAGGTCATCTATAGAGGTCATCTATAGAGGTCATCTATAAGTGGGACATCTAGCGGGGATTCTGAAGGTCATGGGGTCGGATTAGTTCCTAAAACAATGTAGTGGATGTCGGATTAATGGAGATTTTGTGGACTGAATCAAATAAATGCAGGCTAATGCTTTTTTATTTGACTAGCGATTTATTGGGAATAAATTTAAGCCTCCGTTTATTCAATCACAACAATTAAGTTAACTATTAAATACTCGTTAACTATGGAAAAGTTTTTTTTTTAAATTATTACTAAAAATTCAATATTTACATGTAGCAGAAGCTGAAGTTTCAAAGTAGCACCTGCCTATATGACACTGAGTATAGCTAACTACATTACCACAGGCTACATCGCGTCATAATAGTGCAGTAATACGTTTAGGCTACAGTAGTTTTCATTGTATTGTATGAGTAGACATGTCTCACTAGTTTAATTTTTATTGTAGGAGCAGACATATCTCAGCGACTAAACCTCGCGATGTTTATTTGATATCTCTCAGAAGAGTGGCATCTCTGTGATCGCTACAGTTATGTAACTCTGCTCCACTTTCTTCATTTCGCCAGCCTCAGTTCGTGAGCAGGTGTCGCAGTTACCTGTCTATCGGAGCATCTCTTAAACAGTAGCGCTGCATTGAGTCAAAATGGTTGTCAGTAAGAGGATCGACTCCGGTTGCCATAGAATGCATTAGGAACCATTCTGAATGCACGATGAAGCGCTCTTGATTAAGCTTGGGCCCCTCGCATGACTTCAAATCAATGCTTCGGAAATGTGAAGTTTACGATTACGATAACGATTGCTAATAATAATATTAAGATTACAAATAATTTTTATGTGCAGAAGTCTCTGAGTGATGATATATCAGCGAAACGTTTCTAATAATCACAAAGTTCGATAATAGCTTTGAATAGAAACATTTATTGCTTGATAGTTGATACACGAATAACATGAGAAGTGAGAACAACATGAGAACAGCGTCAGAACAACATCAGAACAACATCAAGCCAACTCAAACCCAAGGCTTAAAGTGTGGCAGGACGGTTATGGACGGCGTCCGTGCACTTATTTAAAATATGAGCGCCGTCCTGCCACTTATTGGCCAGCACAGCCTGAAAAGGTAAGGGGCGTCCAGGCACTTCTTTTTAAAAGGTTAAGAGCGTTCAGGCACTTATTTTCCCACACTTTAAGCACTGCAGTCAAATCAACATCAGAAAAACATCAAACCAACTCAAACCAACATCAGAACAACATCAGAACAATATCAGAACAATATCAGAACAACATCAGGACATCAGAACAACATCATTCTGCCTGCCTGACTCTCCGGACTTGACCCGCTGCCTATCGATTTTGTTTTGATTGACCGCCTGTGAATAAGCTGGTTCCCGCGACTTGGCTTTTGTGGGCGCTGTAGAAGTTTCGAGATTACGATTACGATTACGATTACGGAGAAGTGGATCTCTTCTGGTCTAGTTCTATTCCTTTCGCTGGATGTCGCCACCAAACCTTGACTGAAGAGAATAAAGAAGAATGATGCAGCCATCTGTAGCCTATGAAGAGCCAGCGTCTTCATTTTCTCAGCCTCAGCCTTAGCCTATGAGGGCGAATCGCCGATCCTCTCACTCGCATTCCCCCTTTACTTTAAGCTGGCCATCCGATAAACAGACATTTCCATCCAACAACAGTGTACGGTAGCTGTATTCATTATAAGTGAATGGTCTCGAGGACGCAGGACAAGAACACCGTTGTGTATATTGTAGACGAATGAATGCGCCACCTACTGAATGAATTCAACTTAGTTTCCATTTCATTCGCCAGGTGAGCGCACGTCTTGTAGGGTTGAGAGGTCAAGTCTGCAACAAACTGCGGGTATACTTGGGTCAGTCCGACAGTGGTCAGTTTTGCTGTTGATTACGCCATTACATCGTCCACTAACCCTTACCCTTTAAGCCTACCTTCGCGACGTAAACGCTGTCACTTGCGTCAAGTCAGAGGGGATTATCAAAAGGTTAGTCAGTAGAGGGCTAGAGTCAGAATTAGACTGGAGTCAGAAGGAGGCTGGAGGCAGAAGGAGGCTGGAGGCAGAAGGAGGCTGGAGGCAGAAGGAGGCTGGAGGCAGAGGGAGGCTGGAGTCAGAAGGAGGCTGGAGTCAGAAGGAGGCTGGAGTCAGAATGAGACTGGAGTCAGAAGGAGGCTGGAGGCAGAAGGAGGCTGGAGTCAGAAGGAGGCTGGAGTCAGAGGGAGGCTGGAGTCAGAAGGAGGCTGGAGTCAGAAGGAGGCTGGAGGCAGAAGGAGGCTGGAGGCAGAAGGAGGCTGGAGTCAGAAGGAGGCTGGAGTCATAGGGAGGCTGGAGTCAGAAGGAGGCTGGAGTCAGAGGGAGGCTGGAGTCAGAAGGAGGCTGGAGGCAGAAGGAGGCTGGAGGCAGAAGGAGGCTGGAGGCAGAAGGAGGCTGGAGTCAGAGGGAGGCTGGAGTCAGAAGGAGGCTGGAGTCAGAAGGAGGCTGGAGTCAGAATGAGACTGGAGTCAGAAGGAGGCTGGAGTCAGAAGGAGGCTGGAGGCAGAAGGAGGCTGGAGGCAGAAGGAGGCTGGAGTCAGAAGGAGGCTGGAGTCATAGGGAGGCTGGAGTCAGAAGGAGGCTGGAGTCAGAGGGAGGCTGGAGGCAGAAGGAGGCTGGAGGCAGAAGGAGGCTGGAGTCAGAGGGAGGCTGGAGTCAGAAGGAGGCTGGAGTCAGAGGGAGGCTGGAGTCAGAGGGAGGCTGGAGGCAGAAGGAGGCTGGAGGCAGAAGGAGGCTGGAGGCAGAAGGAGGCTGGAGTCAGAAGGAGGCTGGAGGCAGAAGGAGGCTGGAGTCAGAAGGAGGCTGGAGTCAGAGGGAGGCTGGAGTCAGAAGGAGGCTGGAGGCAGAAGGAGGCTGGAGGCAGAAGGAGGCTGGAGGCAGAAGGAGGCTGGAGTCAGAAGGAGGCTGGAGGCAGAAGGAGGCTGGAGGCAGAAGGAGGCTGGAGTCAGAAGGAGGCTGGAGTCAGAAGGAGGCTGGAGGCAGAAGGAGGCTGGAGGCAGAAGGAGGCTGGAGTCAGAGGGAGGCTGGAGTCAGAAGGAGGCTGGAGGCAGAAGGAGGCTGGAGGCAGAAGGAGGCTGGAGGCTGGAGGCAGAAGGTGGCTGGAGGCAGAAAGAGGCTGGAGGCAGACGGAGGCTGGAGTCAGAAGGAGGCTGGAGGCAGAAGGAGGCTGGAGGCAGAAGGAGGCTGGAGGCAGAAGGAGGCTGGAGTCAGAAGGAGGCTGGAGGCAGAAGGAGGCTGGAGGCAGAAGGAGGCTGGAGTCCGGTTGCCTATAGGAGTCATTGGGGCTGATTAGCTCTTAAGGTGGGTGTCGTTTAGGTATAGGTAATTCAAAGGCGGAAGATCAAATAGAGTCGGGTATGGATAGAGCGCATTAGAAACTTGGAGTTTACGCTTATAGTTCAAATTCATGTTGACAATAAAGGAAATAAAAATTTAATTTCCGTGGTTAATTTTCCACAACTTATGGCATCCGAAAGAGGAAAGAGAGATTGGAAATAGCTGTACGTTAACTTACTTCCTTCCTATCTCAGGAAAATCTAAAGAATTTCAATAGCTGGCCACCGTTTAACCTCAAGCTTTCAAACACAGGCTCGCATACACAACACAAACACGACACACACAAGCCCAACACACATACCATAGCGGAATTTCACAACAGCAATGTAGGTAGCAACAATTTACAGACGTTCCTGTTTTAAAAATACCCACCATGCATGACCCAACCACCGAAGTAGTGTTTCAGTGAAACCTTCTGCTACTGACGATGCAATAAAAACACTCCCTGCATGGCGTAAAAGCACCCGAACGCATTCAGATGTCAAGGACCCCATGCAGCGGCGTTATAAGCACGCGGTTCAACGAAGGCAGAGCTGAAGTCCAGCGCCTTGATGTTCTTTGCAAGACGAGCGGGGATTTCCCGGCGTCATGCTCGGCAATGGCTTCAACTGCTATCTGCATGCAACCAGGATTGCGGTTAAAATTCCTTCATTCGCGGCATCGTTTTCCTCGTTTTGAAGGTTAATTATCGCCAGCATTCAGTCGTAAATAATTGCTGATCGTAATATGAAAAGGAAGGAGACAGGAAAACGATGAAAATGATTGATTTCAATCAGTAACTCATTGACTTTTGATTAACTAATTAACCCATATGTGGCTAGCGTCAGTTTAAACTGACACACAGAAACTGATGGTTTCTTGGCAATTAAATTGCATTTTCTGTTCTAAACCATTTTTATTTGCTATTCTAAGACCTATGTGATTATTTATGTGGATTTATTTCAGTTGTTTTGAGCTGGAGTACTTAGCAAAAAAATATTTTTCTTGATAAATCGAAATATTTAAATATGCATTGTTCAAAAAAGAAAAAAAAAAAAAATGTCAACCCATATTTTAATAATATAGTAATGCAAAACTTCACCACACACTTCCTGAAGGTAGTTATGATGACTATTTAAAAAAATATTTTCAATATTGAAAAATATAAGAATTTTCATACCGTCAGTTTAAACTGACGCTAGCCACATAAGGGTACGTGGTTTTCCCCTAGTCATATCCACTATGTAATCCATTGTGGGTTTCCAGCCGTGTTTGCCTAAACATACTTTTATGTCAGATTGTGAAGCTGTATGTATGTATGTATGTATGTATGTATGTATGTATGTATGTATGTATGTATGTGTGTGTGTATGTATGTATGTATGTATGTATGTATGTATGTATGTATGTATGTTTGTATGTATGTGTGTACTTATGTATGTATGCTTGTTTGTATGTATGTATGTATGTTTGTATGTATGTATGTATGTATGTTTGTATGTATGTGTAAACATACTTTTATGTCAGATTGTGAAGTATGCATGTATGAATATATGTATGTATGTATGTATGTATGTATGTATGTATGTATGTATGTATGTATGTATGTATGTATGTATGTATGTATCTATGTATGTATATATGTATGTATGTATGTTTGTATGCATATATGCTTGAATGTATGTATGCATGTATGACTTTGTATATATTATGTATGCATCTACGCGTACGTATGTATGTACGACGTACATACATACGTACGCGTAGATGCATACATAATATATACAAAGTCATACAAGCATACATACATGCATACACACATACGTACGTACATTGTACGTACGTATGTGTGTATGCATGTATGTATGCTTGTATGAAAAATATGAACATACATACATACATACATACATACATACATACATACATACATACATACATACATACATACATACATACATACATACATACATACATACATACATACATACACACATACATACATATATACATATGTACATATATAACTACATACACACATACATTCATACTTACATATATACATATTTACATACGTATGTACAAACATACATGCAAATACAATTGTGGCGGCACGCCCCGTTCGTCACGGCCTCTCAAATCGTACTTAGGCCAATCCAACATTTCGGTTACGACCGGGGAAGATTGTCTTAGCAAGGAAGCCCGGAACTGGGAATATAGTTCCGTCGCGTCGGAATCCACATCTGCCCCGTCCGCGGTCACCGGGGAGGTAACGACCCGAGCGCCAGGATGGCCAATGCTCGAAACAGGGTCCAATTTTCCACGGGCAGCCGATCCGCGCTTGGAACTCCCTTTCACTGCGACCGCCTTTGCCTTCTTCCCTACACGGTCTTCTCTCTTTCGTATCATGTGACAACGAACGGTCGAGGCGCCTTCACTCCCGAGAGGCATAACCTGCGTTTGGCATCCAGTCGGCCATAGGTAACGGAACCAGTTCCATTCTAGGGGATTTAACCCTACACGAAGTAACGACACCGGCATTGTCTCGTATGCCAACACGACCAATAGGTCTTTTTCTGGTACCAGGCCTTTAGGGAGACCACCCTTGTATCGCTCGGAGGCGATTAACTTGTACAACGGCCGAACACGCCGAGATCAAAATAGCCGAAATACGCGGCGGTTGCCAAGCGCACGCGATTCTCTATCACTGAGCTTCCCGTACGCTATCCGAAGGAAATGCGTACGGTCGACTCTTTACTTCACGTAAGCCGCCGCAACAGGCGTCAACGGTAACTGACTTTTGTTTCGCTTCTGGGTCGTGGTCACTGTCAACAGACCAGCATCGCTCCCGTATTGGGGGCTTAAAAATTAGCTAAGGGGTATACACTTCCTTAACTAAATTAACTTAGGGTAACGAACCGGTAACTGATGCAATTAAAGGGAGCTGTCTAGACCAGCTGAGTTCTCCTAGACAATGCGTGCGCGATTTCCCTTGGTCGCGGAAATGCGCTTCTCGGTGAAGACAAGCTTTCACCGTTTGCTACACACACGATGTTCACCAACAGACGTTACAGAGATATTACACTGGGCGTGCTGAGTAGATCAACACCCCGATCGTACAAGTCGGAATACAACTGACAAAGATACACGTTCTCGACCGCTACGCTTACGGTCTTTCGCGGTTCGGGGGAAACGCCGGTGGCAACCGTATGACGCTCCCGACACGAACTCGAATCACTGACACAGGTCACTGGCTCTCGACGTAGCTAGAGAGCGCTTGATTCACTGAGCAATATGACACCAACTTTTCGTTATTCGCACAACAACTCGCAAAGTTACACTCACCCGACCAGTCGTGGCCGGTATCTACCTTGGACTTCAACCAACGCTGATCAACGGCGGCTGATATAGCCAAGCGATCGTATCAACAGGCTCTACTACTAGCCGATTCAAAGACCAGAGGTGAAAGGAAAGATATTCGATAGTCAAAGAATATCGCAATACACTCGCAGACCTAGGGCACTGCGCGTTGCCCACACAGACCTGTCGGCGGCGGTCGTTCGCTTGACCGCGGCGCCGCGTAACCGAACTCTACGGGAAAAGACCGGGGGAAACTCTTCGCGAGCTCCTACCGTCGAAACCCTTCCAGATATCGCTTAACTCTCTTCCGACTGACTTGTCCCACTCAACGAGACGCACAATCTGACACCAAGATTGCAAGGATCAGGTAACAATTGACAAAGTTTCTCGGAGACCGGGAAGTTCGCTGTCGGCCTTCGCGGCGTCAGGCGAAGGACCAGGAAATCGGCTAAGTCCACTTCACGCGCGAGGCGCTCTCACCAGACTATACAGCCGAAACCGTAACAGACACGGACAAACTCTCAACAGGAAAAGTCTTCTACTCGTCAAGATGCACGAGATTGTCGCTTAGTTCGAAGCGATCCGATCACAGGATACAGAGTTATTCACGTTGACACTTTTATTGGCGGCCGATCTCTTCGGCAACACGCGAAAGACCGAGAACTCGCCGTCGGCTAAGTCCACTCACGCGCGAGGCGTTTCTTCCAGACTATACCGTTGGAACCGTAACAGATACTGACACACCCTCCACAGGAAAAGTCTTCTACTCGTTCGGGTGAACAAGATTGTCGCTTAGTTCAACACGATTGGGCCACAGGATACAAAGTTATTCGTTCAAACCGGGGACTAGGCCGGTCGTTCGCGGCCGCGTAAGAAAACTACACGCAAAGACCCGAAAACGGCCTTTCGCGAGCTCCTACCGTCGGAACGCCTTCAGATATCGATTAGCCCCTCACAGGTAAAGTGACACCGCCGCCGAGGCGCACAATCTGACACCGAGATTGCAGGGATCGAGTAACAATTGACCAGGATATGCCTCCCGACAGGTTTCGCTAATGGATTAGAGCTGGATGCCGCCAGGTGCAAATCGCAACTGTAATTATGCGTCGCCTAAGTGCGGCAAACGATGATCCCACGACGTTCGCAGAGGTCACCAAACGCCGCCGTGTGCAGTTACAAGAGGCACCACAGCTACAGATACCAGGAAACAAGGATTCAGAATTATCGAGGCCTTACCGCTTTCTACGGTTGCGCGCTCGCCTTGGTCGGCCGTGCGGATTAACCGACGCGGGCCGCCAGAAGTATCGATTTTAGCTCTGTGTCACACGTACAGGGCAATTCACTGCCGCACGCTGCAAGCACTCAGCGGGTCTGATTTTCAACACGGCACTAAATGCCAGGAGACAGTTGCAAGTAAGACGGGATGAGCCACCACCAACTCTCCCTGGTGCGTCGAAGCGGGGCGATGCCCAGTCGGCCGCCGTTCGATCGTCACCGCAGGTAACGTATAACCTTCGCGGGTGCGAATTCGATTCGGATACAATATTTCTCGTCAAATTCACCAGAAAACGTTTGGACACCAACAAACCAGCGTAGCAATGTCAATTCAACGTGCCAGGACTGCGTAGAGAGCAATGAAACGAACAGAGTTAATATTCATTGCCCATAGAGTGATCGCCACCACTCTACACTAGTAGCAGAACATCGTGTGGCAGGCTTTATTCCACCGGAATATCGCTGTCTGCACGCTATGGTTTGGCTTGAAATAAATGATCGGTCTTCCGTATAGAAAAACCGTTATTAATTCGCCAAAAATTCATTTATTATCGGATCGTCACCAGGTTTCTTTCTGTCGCTTCCCAAACGACTTCTCCGTAACTTACGCCCTAAATTAAAGTTATTGGACCTACCTAAAATTAATTATGGAATTAAAACTAAGATTAGCCCTACTCGTACACGCGTTTGAGATGCGGTTTGGCTGTGTTATGCCTCGCCGTCAATCTCGTCTGCTTCCAGCAACGTTTTGCAGACTCTGACTTGTCGGTCGCGCTCTAATTGCGCGTGTTTCCGTAGCGCATACGCCGTACATTTCTCCGCTAGGGACATTACGCCTTACCTATTATTGATTCTAACTAGACGGTTTGGCTGCTTTAAGAGCGTAACCGTCGCTCCGGCCTTGTATCCAGCTTCAGTTTGACAAGGCAGCCGTTCGGAGTTTATCGTCTTGTGGCTGAAACGCCACACAATTATACATGCACACACACATACATGCATACATACATACCTACATACATACATACATACATGCATACACACATACGTACGTACATACATACGTACGCGTAGATACATACATATACACAAAGTCATACATGCATACATACATTCAAGCATATATGCATACATACATACATACATACATACATACATACATACATACATACATACATACATACATACATACATACATACATACATACATACATACATACATGCAGCTTCACAATCAGACATAAAAGTATGTTCAGGCAAACACGGCTGGAAACCCACAATGGAGGACATAGTGGATATTACTAGGGGAAAACCACGTACCCTCCTGTGGCTAGCGTCAGTTTAAACTGACGGTTATATTTGTGCCTCCAACTGCCTACGTCTGCAATTTTTTTTAGAAATCTGGGTGAATACGATGGTTTTGGGTCTAGACAAACACGAAACTGTGAAAGAAACCATTAATTTCTGTCATGGGTTGATATGGGTTAAACTAATTAATTGCCCCAGCAGTAAATCATGTATACCAACAATAATTTGCACAAGACAGGATATAACAAGACATATACCAAGACTTGATGTCAGGGTGAGAGTTTCCGGAGTTGGGGGGTTTCAACCCCCCAGTCTTTCTAAGAGCCCCATAGTAAAGTCTGTTTTTACACCCAAATTCCAAGTGGATAATGGTCCAACCCCCCAGTTATTTTTCCACAATTCTCACACTGCATGATGTGGTATACAAGATGTATAACAAGACAAGATATAATGACATATATACCAAGACAGGACATAACAAGACATATACCAGGACAGGTATAATAAGGGCACAGAGGCTCTATATAAATGTTCAATATGAGTCATAATAGATCTAATTGGCTAGAACATTAGTCTTGTAATGAAAAGAGCATGGGACATCCTTCTGCTCTGAGAGAGTTACTGTGTACACAGAGAACTATAGAACGAGTCCTTAAGACAATTGCGAGGATTGTTGACACCTTTTAAACGGTGTGAACAATGCTATATAAGAATGGAACGCCATGCGCGATTAATTATCTGAGGAACGTCTAATCTAATCTAATCTAATCTAATCTAATCTAATCTAATCTAATCTATCTAATCTAATCTAATCTAATCTATTCTAATCTAATCTATTCTAATCTAATCTAATCTAATCTAAGTATTCTAAGCTAATCTAAGCTAGTCTAATCTAATCTAATCTAATCTAATCTAATCTATCTAATCTAATCTAATCTAATCTAATCTAATCTTGTCTAATCTAATCTAATCTAATCTAATCTAATCTATCTAATCTAATCTAATCTAATCTATTCTAATCTAATCTAATCTAATCTAATCTAATCTAATCTAATCTAATCTAATCCAATCCAATCTAATTCAATCTAATCGAATCCAGTCCAATCTAATCTAATCTAATCTAATCTAATCTAATCTAATATAATCCAATCTATTCTAATCCAATCTAATCCAATCTAATCCAATCTAATCTAATCTAATCTAATCTAATCTAATATAATCTAATCTAATCTAATCCAATCTATTCTAATCCAATCTAATCCAATCTAATCTAATCCAATCCAATCTAATCTAATCTAATCCAATCTAATCTAATCTAATCTAATCCAATCTAATCCAATCTAATCCAATCTAATCTAATCCAATCTAATCCAATCTAATCCAATCTAATCTAATCTAATATAATCCAATCTATTCTAATCCAATCTAATCCAATCTAATCCAATCTAATCTATTCCAATACAATCCAATCTAATGCAATCTAATCTAATTCAATCTAATCTAATCTAATCTAATCTAATCTAATCTAATCTAATCCAATCTAATTTAATCTAATCTTATCTAATCTAATCTAATCTAATCTAATCTAATCTATCTAATCTAATCTAATCTAATCTATCTAATCCAATCTAATCTAATCTAATCTAATCTAATCTAATCTAATCCAATCTAATCTAATCCAATCTAATCTATCTAATCTAATCTAATCTAATCTAATCCAATCTAATGCAATCTAATCTAATTCAATCTAATCTAATCTAATCTAATCTAATCTAATCTAATCTAATCCAATCTAATCTAATCCAATCTAATCTAATCTAATCTAATCTAATCTAATCTAATCTAATCCAATCTAATGCAATCTAATCTAATTCAATCTAATCTAATCTAATCTAATCTAATCTAATCTAATCTAATCCAATCTAATTTAATCTAATCTAATCTAATCTAATCTATCTAATCTAATCTAATCTAATCTATCTAATCCAATCTAATCTAATCTAATCTAATCTAATCCAATCTAATCTAATCCAATCTAATCCAATCTAATCTAATCCAATCTAATCCAATCTAATCTAATCTAATATAATCCAATCTATTCTAATCCAATCTAATCCAATCTAATCCAATCTTATCTATTCCAATACAATCCAATCTAATGCAATCTAATCTAATTCAATCTAATGCAATCTAATCTAATCCAATCTAATCTAATCTAATCTAATCTAATCTAATCTAATCCAATCTAATCTATTCTAATCTAATCTAATCCAATCTAATCCAATCTAATCTAATCTAATCTAATATAATCCAATCTATTCTAATCCAATCTAATCCAATCTAATCTATTCCAATACAATCCAATCTAATGCAATCTAATCTAATTTAATCTAATCTAATCTAATCTAATCTAATCTAATCTATCTAATCTAATCTAATCTAATCTAGCTAATCTAATCTAATCTATTATAATCTAATCTAATCTAATCTAATCTAATCTATTCTAATCTAATCTATCTAATCTAATCTAATCTAATCTATCTAATCTAATCTAATCTAATCTAATCTATTCTAATCTAATCTATTCTAATCTAATCTAATCCAATCTAATCCAATCTAATCCAATCTAATCCAATCTAATCTAATCCAATCTAATCCAATCTAATCTAATCTAATCTAATATAATCCAATCTATTCTAATCCAATCTAATCCAATCTAATCCAATCTAATCTATTCCAATACAATCCAATCTAATGCAATCTAATCTAATTTAATCTAATCTAATCTAATCTAATCTAATCTATCTAATCTAATCTAATCTATCTAATCTAATCTAATCTAATCTAATCTATCTAATCTAATCTAATCTATTCTAATCTAATCTAATCTATTCTAATCTAATCTAATCTAATCTAGTTTAATCTAATCTAATCTAATACAATCCAATACAATCCAACCCAACCCGGCCCAACCGAACCCAATCCAATACAATACAATCTAATAAAGCATTTGCAAAGCGCTTCTCACAGCAGAGCTATTCAGAGGCGCTCTCAGCTTGACAGACCCATGAAAAGAGAAATGTCTTCAAGCAGCGAAAAGACGCAGATGAATAATTCCTACAAGGATCCTGCCAGGAAGGTGATTCCAAATTAAAGGGCCAACAATAGCAAAAGCTCGATGTTGGGTTAATGAGGTTCTTTCTTGATCGAGGTACAAATAGATCAAAGCGGTCAGCAGAACGAAGCGCTTTCTTTGGCGGTGCTTCTTCATTGTGCTCCATCATACATCATATATACTTGTCTGATATTTTGTCAACCAGTCTCTGGCCTCGCAGCCCGTCGAGCTCTTCACTCTTCGGCAGAGGGAGGAGCCTTTGGTTCTGCGAGCTAGCTCTTCTAACCAGACAGCGCCGAGCCTTTTCTATTGTGGGTCCTGACATCAGGAATGGTCTCCCATTAGTCTTGCTATTGATGCACAGACTAAACTCACCTGCTTTATATAAGTCGCCAAAATCCTACTTTTCTTAGCTGTGGCTGGGCTGGGAGCGCCTCTGAGTAGCACTCTTTAAGAGGCGCTATATAAATTCTTGAAATAAACGAATGAATGAATTAATCATAATAGACTAGTATTAATAGCATGATCGAAGCATCATTGTAATAACTACTTTTGTACAATATATATTTTAATGGTTGTCGTGTGAATGATCATCACAACTGCCAACTCCTTTGGCCACCATAACATTATAGCAGCTGTGGCGGAACAACCAGCAGTCATCACTGGCACGTGACGCCGATCTCCGAAACATACCAGTGCTACATAAAACCCCTTAGTCAGTGAAACCAACTTATAAACACCAGTGCTATTTTATAATTAATTATCAAGTCAAGTGCTCGATAGAAAGATTAATTGCTTGGTGCCAGGTCAGATCCGGGAAGGGAGACTGAGAAGGAGATAGAGTGATGCTACAGTCGTTGTTGCCCACCACTCCCATTTGTCTTTTTCCACAAGTAACTAATCCGGGATGGCTCCCCCTTCTCATCCATGCATCCGTGTGTCTGCTATCATTACAACGTCAGGGTCAAGATGGAGCCTGCAGGGGAAATAACCCTGACACCATTACGACGCATATTGTGTCTACTACTACTACTACGGTCTGGCTATGGTCTCTCTTTTCAAGACCGATCCTCACAGTCACGACTCGTATCAATGCCAGGTAATACGACCGACGACGACTGGCGACGGGCAATTACGCGCCGAGTAATGACAGGCAGATGTCAATCATTATATCGACGCATGCGCGGACGATCGGATGCCGACGGTCGGTGTCCACGCCCACTTTGGCGGGAACGAGGTTTGTTGATCCGGGTTCAGAGTCAGACAGAGACAGTGAGTTTGTCTGTCTGTGTCTATGTCTGTGTGTCTGTGTGTGCGTCTGTCTGTGCATCTGTCTATCTGTCTCTCTGTCTGTGTCTGTATGCTTTAGAATATGAATAACTTAAGATGTTGTCCAAATTAATGTCTTTTTTGTTTACGTATTATAAGTCTGCGTTCATGTATGCGTGCGTCTGGCGATGTTTGTTTGTCGCTCTGTATGTTTGCTATTCCGTAATATGGATGTAAGCAAATGTAAATGCAGTCACTATTATAAAGCGCCCGTATACCTTTATGGCCTAGATTGATCAGGTGAGAGACTTCACCGACGCTGTCCATGTTGAATGGCTGCCAAGCCATTTCAGGTCCCCATCCCAGTGGCGGAGACCTAGGGGGGGACAGGGGGGACGGTCCCCCCCAATAAAAGTGTTGGGGGGACGGCCCATGCATTTGTCCCCCCCAATGTTTGAGCGTCAAGACTTGTTTGGGCGGCGAAAATAGAAAATTTCTTCGGGATTTGGGCGAGATTTGGCCGGATGACTAAAAAAAAAAAAAAAAAAAAAAAAAGGTCATCAACTTTTTTGGCGGTGAAAATAGAAAATTTCGTCGGGATTTGGTCGAGATTTGGCCGGATGACTAAAAAAAAAAAAAAAAAAAAAAAAAAAAAGTCATCAACTTTTTTGGCGGCGAAAATAGAAAATTTTCCGAGATTTCGCCGGTCGTCAGAAATTTTCGGAAAATCTCGCGTCTTTCCGTCCCCCCCCAATTCTCGGCGCAGGTCTCCGCCTATGCCCCATCCTAGTGTACGGATCGTGCTTCTCAGATATTGAAATCTCTTTACATGCAGCTCGTACTCTGGCAGCGCCGGTTCCAAGTCTGGAGAAAGCAGGAGGGCGACACTATTCATCTATCATACATAATTTTATATGGCATGGTGACATGATGGTGTCGTTAAACAGCAAGAAAAGCTGTGGTGGGAAAACGAACTGAGATCCGCATGCTCTCATTCACACAGAGAGGCGCCGTCGACCCTCTGACCAATGCAGGCGCCGGTAGCTGGTCATGTGATGTAACTGGGTCAAGTGATGTAACTGGGGCAGCCGGTGTATCATTATGTTGCCACCAACTTCATATTTATATCTATCAACTAAATTTAGCGACTGCACTACAAGCTCGATGAATCATTCAAAGAGGTTGCCTTGTGTTCAAACACATAAACAAACAGATGATCCCTGCCTCCCTCTCTCGCTCGCCCCCTCCCTCTCTGTCTCCCTCCAACCGTCCATTGACCTATTTAGAAGCGACATAACAGAGAAATTCCCCTCATGCGGCCCAGCCACGCCATTCGTCAGTCATATCTCATAAATAATATTATTATACTGCGGGGACTGCACGCTTATAACTCACGGCCCTTGAGGCGATAATGACGAACTTATATCCTGCTCGTCTATATAGCATATATACGTCAATGGTACTAAACAAAAGTGTATATATATATATATATTTATTTTATGCTGCTTAGAAGCAGCTGTAACGGTATATGCATAATCTTGTCGTGTGGATAAGCGTGTCCATCGATACGTGGCTGAGACCTGTAATGGAGACGGAATGTATGAGAAGTCTTCCTGGTTTGTCATTCTGGGCAAAAACAGTCTGCAGCGTCTAAGTCAATCGATAAAATTAAATATAGATCGATGACGTCCATACTAACCACTCGTCGCTTAGGAAACAATCGGAAAAGAATAAGGGCTGTTGTTGTTGTGTCTGTCGTGTTGTGATTTGGAGACTCCATGGGGGAGAGAGAAGGTTGGCGTAAAAGAGGGAGAATTTTCTTCTCAGTCATGACATCGTCACTGGGGGAAAACGTTGTCTGTTCTGCAATTAGCTTCTGGTGAGTATATAAGGTCCGTCGACATCTAAGAAACATAACACAATCGAGTTAACAGTCAAGATAACAGAGTTCAGTTTCTTTAATAATTATTAAGATTATTTATATTTAAATAATATTTACTAAGTTAGTTGTTCAGAATCGTCGTCATGATGTCTTCAATTGTCTTCATCCTATTCTTAGCATCTCTCGTCGCTTCGGCACCGTACCAGCCTCAGCAGCAAAAGGAAGATGCTGACATCGTCGACTTTTTAAAACAATTCAGGTAATTCAGAAATATAATCACCTCTAATTATAGTCTTCACGACAATCAGTTATTTAAACCATCTCTCATGGTTCTGAAATTATAAGCCGGTTCTTATAAAGACACCTTGACCATTTCATAACAGTGTCAGGCATCACGATTCCAGAGTGCATTTACTATTTTTCATGGCAGTTCATGCATGAATGGCATCAGTGAACTGTGTCCATCTGAAATTCGACCATAGACTGTTGGCAGGCATAAGAAAATCTCAGCGAATTTTGCTGAGAATAAAATATGTTTCTTAGGACACTGAATCTATTGGTAAAATGTCCATGAATTTCTGATGTTACTTGATGCAACTAAGAACAGATACCGGTATTTTAATGCAACTATAAATGCTAACACTGAAGCTGAAGATAGCCTACATTAAAATCAAAGACATAGAATAAGAATCGACCCACGTTACACTGTCATTGAAAAGAAAGTAAATTACAATCTTCAAAAAATAATCATAAGTTTTCTTCTCTATATTTTCAGATCTGAAGAAATTGTCGATGAATCGTCCAGAACGACCTTGACCCCTTCAGAGGTCACCGATGAGGTGAAGATCAGAACAAGACGTGCCGCACAGCCCCAGGACTCCACATCCGATCTCCAGAACAGATCCGTTTGTCCTTGGACATACCGTGTACGAACCGACTCCAACCGCCAACCAGCCGACCTAGTTGAAGCCGTCTGCACAACATCCGGGGTTCCGGGTTCAGCCAACGTCTGTGAGGCAATATTCTACTACGTGCCAATCAGAGTTAAGCAGACTGATGGGATCACGTGGGTCGATGATTATCTGAAGTGGTCTGTTGGATGTACGTTGGCTCAACCGAGGACTCAGACGGCTGCTCCACCGAGCCAGACCCGCACTCCGACGCTGGAGTAAAGATGGCCACTGTCATGAGTGGGTCAAGTACGTCGTCGATATCATCCTCATCACTTGAATGGCAGCAGATTCGCCGAATGGATCTAATGCCAAGAGAAAACATCTATTCAGATGAATGTCTGGAAATGCTCAGGATTTAAAACATTTGCTCGATGTGCGAGAATGACACCATGACATGGAACCAAATGGAACTTGTGATGTTTTGACAC
Source organism: Lumbricus terrestris (assembly GCA_949752735.1). NCBI lineage: Eukaryota > Metazoa > Annelida > Clitellata > Crassiclitellata > Lumbricidae > Lumbricus > Lumbricus terrestris. Next base: position 45,913,878 of record OX457048.1, read on the forward strand.
CACAACCTCTGTTTTGGTGTTAGGTTATCGACTCAGCCGTTCAGTTAAGGCAGTTAATTTATTGTAGAGTTAGAATTTGTTAAATTATCTGTTTCGTATCAATTAATTTATTGCCAGTATTTAACTATCATATTTTCAGTCAACTTGTAAGCTTATCTATTCGTGTATTTATTTTTTGGATTTGTACCTATTTTTTTACTTCGACTTTTGAAGTAATTTATGGTATTGAATCGCAGTCGGCTGAGTTATAATAGTAAATGATTACGATTTTTTCAGGTTTCCGATAGGCCTACGAGTTGTCTATTTTACAAGACGTTATTGTTGCTGTTTAATTTATTTTTATATAAAATTATGTTGCTTTTTTCTGAGTCACTGTTTATCTTGAGACTTATTGCATGTGATAATGGAACCCATATCAGTCTTTTTGCTGATTTTGTTTGTTGTTTGCATTTGTTGAACCTGACTGTGATATTGGATTAATGTTCCGCTATAATGTGTTGTCTTTTATTCGTATAAATTATCAATAAAATCGTAAAAATAAAGAATTCGTTTTTATGCTTGGATTGAATTATATGTGGTCATTTCTGGATTGAACTTTAAAATTCTGATTCCATCAGATGGATCAGCGTTTCCCAAACTTTTTGGGCCGCGGAACCCCTCGCGTCCTAATATTTTCTGGCGGAACCCCAATCTCAACTAAACGTGTTGAATCATGCGGGACGATCGGGCCACGAGAAGCAAAGGCCTACTAATAATTATAAGAATACATACCCAAGCACACTAAATTATAGTTTATTTTTCTTGCAATATAATGAAAAATTAAATTGCACTGTTTTCAAAATCATGGGCGGATCCAGGGGGGGCCAATCCGGCCATGGCCCCCCCATTTAAAAATTGCATGGAACGTGGCCCCCCCCCCCATTTGGTTTTAAACACATGTAGTGGGAGAGAAAAACAGGACATCTGGCCCCCCCTATTAGAAAATCGTACGGGACGTGGCCCCCCGTTCGGAAATGGCATCTTCTTTTCCTGAAAAATTAATAGATGACAAAAAAAAGGTCATCAGTTTTTTTGGCGGATGAAATGGTTTTTTTTTCCCGGAAAATTGGTCGATTGACCAAAAAAATTTTCCCCTGTCTCACAAGACCAAAAATTTTGGCCCCCCATCGAAAATTCCTGTATCTGCCCTTGTTCAAAATCACGATTTGTGGATCCTACTGAGAGTATGGCCTACACGAGGTTAGAATGTGAAAGATTCATTGGAATTCTGCTTCATTCGTGATAGGTCAATTAGAATTTCGTAAGCCTATAGTCTCCATTAGCAGAGTTGGCTGCTTTTCACCGTCATTGAGTGTTTTCGTATCCTATTATTATCGCAATTCATGAAAAGCAAGCATCTAACCAAGTTCGCTTGCAGGTCCTGAGTTTGGAAAGTGTTCCACGTTTATAAATTAAGTAAACGAGGTTTGAACCCTAGCTAGTCTACGTAGAAGTTACTCAATTTTGACAAATTTTTACACAAACAAATTAAAATCATTACTGATGTAAGACCAAACTTGGCGATTCTTTTAAAACTTGCATTTAACGGTGCTCAGGCAAGTTTCGTCGAGATAACGATAACAAAGATGACTGCGTCTCTGTTCAGACTAAGGCCTAAAGCTCTGACCTACGTAACGTAGGTCAGCAGTGATGTTCAGCAGTGATGTCTACGCATATACAATATGCATATTAGTATAGGTTACTGCAGAGATTTAAATTAAGGTGGGAGGCTATACACAAGCACCCTCGTCCATTCACCGAGTTGACTCGGTGTCTGAAGCACGTTCGGTCAGTTGATTCGTCGGAATCATTAAATTAATTTTAAGACTGTTGTCATTAAATCAGAAAATATCCAACCATAGTCCGCACTCTGCACGTAGCTTCATAATTTCTGGAATTTCGACTTGGGTTTTCGGAAAAAATTCATTAAAAATAATGCCAATTAAAATCACAAACGCCATAAATATACTGATAAAAATGAGAAACGAAAGTTGTCGGCACACAACAGTCTGTATATCCGATCTGTGTATATCTTGATAAACAAACACTCGAGTACAAACAGCCGACCCTTTCTTCAACAATCAATCGACCTATATAGGCTATTTTGAGCAGCAGGCATTCAGACTTCAGACAAAAGCAAGGGGGAATACCCAAACGGTAGGCCTATACACTATACAGCTATGCCCGTCTTTCAGTCATATCTCATTACCATTCATGCTTCCCGCGTAGACCCTTCACACAATGGAGCATTGGAGCTATGTATAGAAAGTGGGCCAAAAAAGACCCCTAAGTTTTTTGCCAATATCTTGGCCAGAAGTAAGAATTTTGAAATGAAATTTTACAGGCTTAGAGACAATTCATATTTACACATGATGACCAGATTTCAATAAAATATTTAAAACAGAACAAAAGTTATACCACTTTTAGTGAAGCCACCCTCCGTCTTTTTTGGCCCACCCTGTAGATTACAACTTGTAGTCTAGAAGGTCGAGGCAATCTTATACTTAACTGAAATAGGAAGCGACTGGTTTACATCCTGCAAATTTCTATTGCATAGCAACGTCAATGGCATCTGAGAGCAAATATACATAAACATAAAAATACATCTATATATACACAGTCGTGCTCACGTGATTGAGACAATGGAATACACGAGACACCATGGTTTCCTGTTTTGTCATGTTGCCAAAATTCCAATGTCTCAGTGTATCGATACGAAGTGGAATTAAGGACGCCTGCCTCCAAAGGGGGAACGGACATTAGCCCCTGGTCATTATCCCCCCGGACATTATTTCCCCGGACAAAAGCACCCCGGACATTATACCCCCGGGGTAGGACATTATTCCCCCGTCTATGCTATCATTGCCTAAAAATGATGCAAAAAATGTGCCAATAGGCCTATGTTAAATGAGAACGGTATCGATACATTACACATTAGTTTAACATCTTGTAAGAATATGTTAAGTTAATTGAAGGTTTAAAATGTGTATTATAAAACATTTAAAGGTCTGAAACGACACTAAGAAGTCTACGAAGCTCATACGTAAATGACGTTAACAAACATTCGTTGTAGCCAAAACTGGCACTAACAAGTAGGCCTGCTTATTGCATGTATACGATTCCCATTCGTTCATTTCTCTAATTTATTTACTCTAATTTTTAATGGAAATGACGCTAATAAATCTACGAAGCTGAGACGTTGCCTAACTGACGTACACGATTCCCATTCGTTCATTTCAAATCTAAGTCTAGGCCTATACTGACACAATTAGGACCCAAATGACACTAAGAACTTTCGTTTGCATGTGAATGCCAGTGACAAGTCTTATCGGTTGCGGCATTATTCTATGATTTGCACATAGGGGTATACAGGGTGGAATTTGTCCCAGGGGATAATGTCCTACGCAAAATGGGGGGGGGGATAATGTCCGGGAGCTTTTGTCCGGGGAGGATAATGTCCAGGTGGCTAATGTCCTGAAATAGGACAAAGCACGCCCTTCCCTTAAGGTTGAAGATGTCACCAAGTAGTTTGTTGTTGCTCATATTGATTTTGATGCTTGTGTGTGTGTGTGTGTGTGTGTGTGTGTGTGTGTGTGTGTGTGTGTGTGTGTTTGTGTGTGTGTGTGTGTTGGTGAGAGTGAGAGGAGCCGCGTATTTCATTCAATCATGATCAATAACTAGTAAATATATTTGGGGTCATAGACAGAAGAGTCCATTCTAAAGCGAAACTATCGAGTATACTTGCAGTGCATAAAGTGTGGAAAAGAAGTGCCTGGACCCCCTTACCTCTCCAAAAGAAGTGCCTGGACGCCCCTTACCTCTCCAAAAGAAGTGCCTGAATGCCCCGTATCTTTCCAGTCTGTGCTCGCCAATAAGTGGCTGAACGGTGCTCAGATTCTAAAACAAGTGCATGGACGCCGTCCATGACCGTCCAGGCACACTTAAGCCCTGTGTACTTGTAACCTGTATGCCCTGCTTAGTACATACGTTCACAGATTGACAGGTATGCAAATTATGAAGCGTCGAAGTAAAATAAACTTTACAGTCTCTCATAGCGTTCCGAGCCGATAGCCTCGCAAGTGTCCCATAAGATATTGGTCTACTTGAACTGCAGATATTGAGTCAACTGAGCGGGGAAATTCCCGTGTGATGCTACACAGTATACGCAACCATACCGTCGATAACTCAATGAATGCCTGCTATAGGGACCGGCCTTCACGAGGCTGCGGTGGCGAAAGCGGTGCACGGGCCCTTGCGCTCTAGTTCACAGACCTCAAACTTTAGTCATCTACTGTATGAAGGTTGCAATGACCAGAATATATCCGGGTAATTAAGCACGTAGTCACACTTTGTAACGGAGCACCAATGCCATTACGTGTATATTTAAATATATCTTTATGAAAGGGTATCCGTATATAAATACAATCTTATCGGAACGTGTTAAAATTCCCCCACTTATTGGAGAAGTAGGCTACGTATACAATGAGCCAAAGCTTCCTGTTATGTAAGACTGGGAATAATTTTCGATTTCTGAAGCCTTCGAGACGAGTCAAAGATCAATCTCGATGGTTGCTGTACGACTGTGACAGAGACAGAGAAAAGGGAAGGAACAGTGTAAAGACATGCGGAATTTCTGCAGTAAGTCATCACTCGTCAATGGGGAACACGTTCTCTTCAATCGATCTAGTGAGTTCGATTGTATATATAAAGGGTGTCGAGATGTCAAGTCTATCAACAATCAACTGCAATCGAGTAAACAGTCAAAAGATCTCAGAGTTCAGCTTTACTAACATCTGGATATTTCTCTATTAAATTATTTATATTATACTAATATTATTTAAGAATCTTCGTCATGATGTCTTCAATTGTCTTCGTCGTATTCTTAGCATCTCTCGTTGCATCTGCACCGTACCAGCCTCAGCATCAAAAGGAAGATGCTGACATCGTCGACTTCTTAAAACAGTTTAGGTAAATCAGGAATGCAATGAATTCTAATTATAGTCTTCATGCCAATCAGTTATTTAAACCATATCATGGTTCTGAAATTATCAGCCGGTTCTAATAAAGACACCTTGACCATTTCATAACAGTGTCAGGCATCACGATTCCTGAGTGCATATATACTTTTCATGGCAGGGTTAGGGTTGGTTAGTTAACGATGTCGTTCGTGAAGTCCAAGCATGAATGGCATCAGTGAACTCTGTCCATCTGAAATTCGACCATAGACTGCTGGCAGGCATAAGAAAATCTCAATGAATTTAGCTGAGAATAAAATGTGTTTCTTAGGACACTGAATCTATTGGTAAAATGTCCATGAATTTCTGATGTTACTTGATGCAACTAAGAACAGGTATTTTAATGTAACTATAAATGCTAAAACTGAAGCTGAAGATACATTAAAATCAAAGACATAGAATACGAATAGACCCACGTTATACTGTCATTGAAAAGAAAGTAAATTACAATCTTCAAAAAATGATCATGAGTTTTCTTCTCTATATCTTCAGATCTGAAGAAATCGTCGATGAATCGTCCAGAACGACCTTGACCCCTTCAGAGGTCACCGATGAGGTCAAGGTCAGAACAAGACGTGCCGCACAGCCCCAGGACTCCACATCCGACCTTCAGAACAGATCTGTCTGTCCTTGGACATACCGTGTCCGAACCGACTCCAACCGCCAACCAGCCGACCTAGTTGAAGCCGTCTGCTCAACATCCGGGGTTCCAGGTTCAGCCAACGTCTGTGAACCGGTCTTCTACTACCTGCCAATCAGAGTCAAGCAGACTGATGGGATCACGTGGGTCGATGATTATCTGAAGTGGTCTGTTGGATGCACTTTGGCTCAGCCGAGGACTCAGACGGCTGCTCCAACAAGCCAGACCCGCACTCCGACGCTGGATTAAGGAGGACCACAGTCAGGAGTGGGCAAAGTACGTCGTCGATATCATATCATCACTTGAATGACAGCAGATTTATTGAACGGATCTACTACCACGAGAAAACATCTATTCAGATGAATGTCTCGAAATGCTCAGGATTTAAAACATTTGCTCGATGTGCGAGAATGACACCATGACATGGAACTAAATGAAACTTGTGATGTTTTGACACCACAACCTTTGTTTTGGTGTTAGGTTATCGACTCAGCCGTTCAGTTAAGGCAGTTAATTTATTGTAGAGTTAGAATTTGTTAAATTATCTGTTTCGTATTAATTAATTTATTGCCAGTATTTAACTATTATATTTTCAGTCAACTTGTATCTATTCGTGTATTTATTTTTTGGATTTGTACCTATTTTTTTACTTCGACTTTTGAAGTAATACTTATGGTATTGAATCGCAGTCGGCTGAGTTATGATAGTAAATGATTACGATTTTTTCAGGTTTCCGATAGGCCTACGAGTTGTCTATTTTACAAGACGTTATTGTTGCTGTTTAATTTATTTTTATATAAAACTAGATGTGTAACCCGGCGTTGCCCGGGAAATTTATGGTTTTAAACACTACTCCACTGTGGTACCCAACGTTGACCGCTAAATTTAGGGTTTTCGCCAACCCTCTAGCCCACCCCGCTTCCTCAAAAAGCCAAACGTAACCCGCCCCTGCGGTGCGCTACGGAAATTATTACTGGGCTTGTATGACGTCATTCGGGCTGTAGACTCCTTTACTAAAGCTCGATACTGCTACCAAAGCGTTAGCGATTAAATCTGTCTTAAAACGCTAATAACTCGAGTTCTAAAGTGATACGAGTTGTCTATTTTACAAGACGTTATTGTTGCTGTTTAATTTATTTTTATATAAAATTATGTTGCTTTTTTCTGAGTCACTGTTTATCTTGAGACTTATTGCATGTGATAATGGAACCCATATCAGTCTTTTTGCTGATTTTGTTTGTTGTTTGCATTTGTTGAACCTGACTGTGATACTGGATCAATGTTCCGCTATCGATGGCTTAGAGCACAGACGTCGTATCTGCAATTTTTTCAGAAAATCACTTTTTGACGCTATTCGATGCGTAAAATTATTCTTCACAGCCTCACAAAGGTTGTATGTACATACGACGAATAGGCACTAAGATATCGTTCATATCGTTTAGAATCTGAATGTCGTATCTGCATTTTTAAGGTCACAAACGTCGTATCTGCAACAGATACGACATTTTGTGCAGTAATTTATGCCACACATACGACATAATCTAGTGCACAGATGTCGTATCTGGCCATTAATTACATTGAAAAAGTCTTTTCGTTATGCTGCTGCATAAAAGACACTGACAATGTCACTTGCTGAATCAAAATAAACATTTTGGCTATCTCACTTTTTATGAGAAAGGAACATGTATCTTGAAAAAAAGTTTTTTCTACTTCCTGAAAAGTTTTGTTTTTTGCACATACGACGTCTGTGCTCTAAGCCATCGCTATAATGTGTTGTCTTTTATTCGTATAAATTATCAATAAAATCGTAAAAATAAAGAATTCGTTTTGATGCTTGGATTGAATTATATGTGGTCATTTCTGGATTGAACTTTAAAATTCTGATTCCATCAGATGGATCAGCGTTTCCCAAACTTTTTGGGCCGCGGAACCCCTTGCGTCCTAATATTTTCTGGCGGAACCCCAATCTCAACTAAACGTGTTGAATCATGCGGGACGATCGGGCCACGAGAAGCAAAGGCTAGGCCTACTAATAATTATAAGAATACATACCCAAGCACACTAAATTATAGAGTTTATTTTTCTTACAATATAATGAAAAATTAAATTGCACTGTTTTCAAAATCACGATTTGTGGATCCTACTGAGAGTATGGCCTACACGAGGTTAGAATGTGAAAGATTCATTGGAATTCTGCTTCATTCGTGATAGGTCAATTAGAAGTTCGTAAGCTTAGTCTCCATTAACAGAGTTGGTTGCTTTTCACCGTCATTGAGTGTTTTCGTATCCCATTATTATCGCAATTCATGAATATGAGGCATCTAACCAAGTTCGCTTGCAGGTCCTGAGTTTGGAAAGTGTTCCACGTTTATAAATTAAATAAACGAGGTTTCAACCCTAGCTAGTCTACGTAGAAGTTACTCAATTTTGACAAATTTTTACACAAACAAATTAAAATCATTACTGATGTAAGACCAAACTTGGCGATTAAAACTTGCATTTAACGGTGCTCAGGCAAGTTTCGTCCAGATAACGATAACAAAGATGACTGCGTCTCTGTTCAGACTAAGGCCTAAAGCTCTGACCCACGTAACGTAGGTCAGCAGTGATGTTCAGCAGTGATGTCTACGCTGACTACGCATATACAATATGCATATTAGTGTAGGTTACTGCAGAGATTTAAATTAAGGTGGGAGGCTATGGTGTCTGAAGCACGTTCGGTCAGTTAATTCGTCGGAATCATTAAATTAATTTTAAGACTGTTGTCATTAAATCAGAAAATATCCAACCATAGTCCGCACTCTGCACATAGCTTCCTAATTTCTGGAATTTAGACTTGGGTTTTCGGGAAAAATTCATTAATAATAATGCCAATTAAAATCACAAACGCCATAAATATACTGATATCAATGAGAAACGAAAGTTGTCGCCACACAACGGTCTGTATGCCGATCTGTTTATATCTTGATAAACAAACACTCCAGTGTGTACAAACAGCTGATCCACTCTTCAACAATCAATCGACCTATTTTGAGCAGCAGGCATTCAGACTTCTGACAAAAGCAAAGGGGAATACCCAAACCGTATACAGCTATGCCGTCTTTCAGTCATATCTCTTTACCATTCATGCTTCCCGCGTAGACCCTTCACACAATGGAGCTTTGGAGCCATGTATACAAAGTGGGCCAAAAAAAGACCCCCTAGTTTTTTTGCCAATATCTTGGCCAGAAGTACGAATTTTGAAATGAAATTTTGCAGGCTTAGAGACAATTCATATTCACACATGATAGCCAGATTTCAATAAAATATTTCAAACAGAACAAAAGTTATACCACCTTTAGTGAAGCCACCCTCCGTCTTTTTTGGCCCACCCTGTAGACTACGACTTGTAGTCTACAAGGTCAATGCAATCTTATGCTTAGCTGAAATAGTAAACGACTGGTTTACATCCTGCAAATTTCTGTTGCATAGCAACGTCAATGGCATCTGAGAGCGAATATACATAAACATAAATACACATTTATATATACACAGTCGTGCTCACGTGGTTGAGACAATGGAATATCACGAGAAATGGTTTCCTGTTTTGTCATGTAGGCAAAAATTCCAATGTCTCAGTGTATCGATACGAAGTGGAATTAAGGACGCCTGCCTCCAAAGGGGGAACGGACATTAGCCCCTGGACATTATTCCCCCGGACATTATCCCCCCGGACAAAAGCCCCTCCCCCGGACATTATCCTCTCCCCAGTGGTAGGACATTATTGCCCCCGTCTATGCTATAATTGTCTAAAAATGATGCAAAAGATGTACCAAAATGTTAAATGAGTACGGTATCTATACATTACACATTAGTTTAAGATCTTGTAAGAATATGTTAAGTTAATTGAAGGTTTAATATGTGTATTATAAAACATTTAAACTTTTTAAAGGTCTGAAACGACGCTAAGAAGTCTACGAATCTCATACGTAAATTACGTTAACAAACCTTCGTTGTAGCCAAAACTGACACTAACAAGTATAGGCCTATATATAGGCCAACTTACTGTATACGATTCCAAATCGTTTATTTATCTAATTTATTTACTCTAATTTTGAATGGAAATGACGCTAATAAATCTACGAAGCTGAGACGTAGCCTAACTGACGTTAACAAACCTTCGTTGTAGGACACTAAACAAATAGACTGTAGGCCTATAGGCCCTATATATAGGCTACGATTCCCATTCGTACACTTCAAATCTAAGTCTATAGGCCAATACTGACACAATTAGGACCCAAATGACACTAAGAACTTTCGTTTTCATGTGAATGCCCTGCAGTGACGTCCTATCGGTTGTGGCATTATTCTATGATTTGCACATAGGGGGAGAATTTTGTCCGAGGGGATAATGTCCCACGCAAAATGGGTGGGGGATAATGTCCGGGGGGCTTTTGTCCGGGGGCTAATGTCCGGGGGGGATAATGTCCAGGGGCTAATGTCCTACACCCCATCCAAAGCACGCTCTTCCCTTAAGGCTGAAGATGTCACCAAGTAGTTTGTTGTTGCTCATATTGATTTTGATGCTTGTGTGTGTGCGTGTGTGCGTGTGTGTGTGTGTGTGTGTGTGTGTGTGTGTGTGTGTGTGCGCGTGTGTGTGTGTGTGTGTGTGTGTGTGTGTGTGTGTGTGTGGGTGTGTGGGTGTGGGTGTGGGTGTTTGTGTTGGTGTGTGTGTGTGTGTGTGGGTGTTTGTGTTGGTGAGAGTGAGAGGAGCCGCGTCTTTCATTCAATCATGACCTTTTATCTGTGGATACAGTGCTCCCTGCAATCAATAACTAGTAAATATAATCGGGGTCATAAACAGAAGAGTCCATCCAAAAGCGAAACTATCATGTACTTGCAGTGCATAAAGTGTGGAAAAAGAAGTGCACGCCCCTTACTTCTCCAAAAGAAGTGCCCGAACGCCCCTTACCTCTCCAAAATAAGTGCCTGAACGCCCCTTACCTCTCCAAAATAAGTGCCTGAACGCCCCTTACCTCTCCAAAAGAAGTGCCTGAACGCCCCTTACCTCTCCAAAAGAAGTGCCTGGACGCCCCTTACCTCTCCAAAGGAAGTGCCTAGACGCCCCTTACCTTTCCAAAAGAAGTGCCTGGACGCCCCTTACCTTTCCAAAAGAAGTGCCTGAACGCCCCGTATATCTATCCAGTCTGTGCTCGCCAATAGTTGGCTGAACGGTGTTCATATTCTAAAACAAGTGCATGGACGCCGTCCATGACCGTCCAGGCACACTTAAGCCCTGTGTACTTGTAACCTGTATGCCCTGCATACGTTCACAGTTTGACAGGTTTGCAAATTATGAAGCGTCGAAGTAAAATAAACTTTACAATCTCTCAAAGCGTTCCGAGTCGATAGCATCGCAAGTGTCCCATAAGATATTGGTCAACTTGAACTGCAGATATTGAGTCAACTGAGCGGGAAATTCTCTTGTGATGCTATAATAGGCCTATAATATACAGTATACATAACCATACAGTCGATAACTCAATGAATGCCTGTTATAGGGACCAGCTACTAGCTAGGCCTTCACGAGGCGGCGGTGGTGGCAGCGGTGGGTCCTTGCGCTCCAATTCACAGGTCTCGAACTTTAGTCATCTATTATATGGAGGTTGCGATGACCAGAATATATCCGGGTAATTAAGCACGTGGTCACACTTTGTAACGGAGCACCGTTGCCATTACGTGTATATATAAACATATCTTTATGAAAGGGTATCCGTATAAAATGCATATACAGTCGTATCGGAACGTGTTGAAATTCCCCCACTTATGGGAGAAGTACATAATGAGCCAAAGCTTCCTGTTATGTAAGACTGGGAATAATTTTCGATTTCTGAAGCCTTCGAGACGAGTCAAAGATCAATCTCGATGGTTGCTGTACGACTGTGGCAGAGACAGAGAGAAAGGAAGGAACACACGCGGAATTTCTGCATTAAGTCATGACTCGTCAACGGGGATAACGTTGTCTTCAATCGATCTAGTGAGTTCGATTGTATACATAAAGGGTGTCGAGATGTCTATCAACAATCAACTACAATCGAGTAAACAGTCAAGATCACAGAGTTCAGATTCACTGACATCTGGATATTTCTCTGTTAAATTATTTATATTATACGAATATTATTTAAATCGTTCAATATCGTCGTCATGATGTCTTCAATTGTCTTCATCGTGTTTCTAGCATCTCTCGTTGCTTCGGCACCGTATCAGCCTCAGCAGCAAAAGGAAGATGCTGACATCGTCGACTTCTTAAAGCAGTTCAGGTAATTCAGAAATATAATCACCTATAATTATAGTCTTAATTCCAATCAGTTATTTAAACCATCTCATGGTTCTGAGATTATAAGCCGGTTCTAATAAAGACACCTTGACCATTATATAACAGGCATCACGATTCCTGAGTGCATATATACTTTTCATGGCAGGGTTAGGGTTGGTTAGTTAACGATGCCGTTCGTGAAGTCCAAGCATGAATGGCATCAGTGAACGCTGTCCATCTGAAAATCCACCATAGACTGTTGGCAGGCATAAGAAAATCTCAGTGAATTTGGCTGAGGATAAAATATGTTTCTTATAAGGCACTGAATCTAAATTGTCCATGAATTTCTGATGTTGCTTGATGCAACTAAGAACAGATATTTTAATGTAACTAAAAATGCTAAAACTGAAGCTGAAGATATAGTAACATTAAAAGACCTAGAATAAGAATAGACCCACGTTACACTGACATTGAAGAGAAAGTAAATTACAGTCTTCAAAAACTAATCATGAGTTTTCTTCTCTGTATCTTCAGATCCAAAAAAATCGTCGATTAATCTTTGAGAACGACCTTGACCCTTTCAGAGGTCACCGATGAGGTTAAGATCAGAACAAGACGTGACGCATCTCTGACCATCGCTCTTCTTAAGGAATCCACATCCAACCTTCAGGACAGATCCGTTTGTCCTTGGACATACCGTGTCCGAACCGACTCCAACCGCCAACCAGCCGACCTAGTTGAAGCCGTCTGCACAACATCTGGGGTTCAAGGATCGGCCAACGTTTGTGAGGCAATATTCTACTACGTGCCAATCAGAGTTAAACAGACGTCAGCATCTGGTGTGGTCACGTGGGCCGATGATTATCTGAAGTGGTCTGTCGGATGCACTTTGGCTCAGCCAAGGACTCAGACGGCTGCTCCAACGAGCAAGCCAGGCAATCCAACGCTGGATTAAGGAGGACTACCGTCATGAGAGAGAGAGCCAAGTACTCTGTCGATATCACCCTCATCACTTGAATGGCAGCAGATTCTTTGCATGGATCAACTGCTATATGGGAAAATATCTAACAAAGCGTAGTTACAGAAATGTCTCAAAACGCTCAGTATTTAAAACATTTGGTCAGCGATTAAGTGAATGGATGAAACTGATACCATGACATGGGACTAAATTGGACCACGCCTTCTGTTTTGGTCTTGGTCAGCTACTCCGCCGTTCAGTAATGGTAGTTAATTTATTTTAGAGAAAGAATTTGTTTAAGTTATCTGCTTCGTATTTATTAATTTATTTATTAATTTATTGCCAGTATTTTGCTATGTTTTCAGTCAAATTTGATTTATTCGTGTATTTATTTATTTGTTATGTTTTAAACTATTTTAACTTCGACTTTTGAAGTATTATATATGATCTTTAATCATAGTCGCCTGAGTTAGGAGAGTTTATGAAACGATACTCTTAGTCAGATTATTGGACTCGATGCGATTTACTCAGGTTTCCGATACGAGTTGTCTATTTTATAAGACGTTGTTGTTGCTTTTTAAATTATTTTTATATATTGTTTTTCCGATGTACTGAGTTTATGATGAGACTTCTTGCATGTGATAATGGAACCATATCAGTCCTTTTTGATGATTTTATTTTAGACATTTTATTATTTTATTTA
>OX457048.1:45932527-46130027 GCA_949752735.1 Lumbricus terrestris
TATTGTGTTTTATTTTTATTTGTGATTATTTTAATTGAATGTCCAGGGTAACGGGCTCTGTTGTCATAGACCCTGGTCAAATCGGATCCACCCATTATTGTGATTACTTTTGTTGTAAAATTTCTGAGTATCAATACTGTGTTGGACACCTTTATTGTGATAACTTGGAAGTCGAGTCCGGATCCATGGTTGACTTTTTATACGAATATACTGAATTTCACACCATTTTATTGTAAAATGTCTGAATATTAGATCTGTGTTGGACACCTTAATTTATTAAGATAACTTAGAACTCGAGTCCGTGTCAATGGCCGGCTTTTTATACGATAATACTGAATTGCACACCATTTTATTGTAAAATTTCTGATTATTAATGCTGTGTTAGACACCTTTCATTATGACAATTTGGATCTCGAGTCTGTGTTTATGGTTGGTATTTATACGATAATACTGAATTGCACACCATTGTATTGTGGAATTTCTGAATATTAATACTCTATTGGACACCTTTATTGTGACTTATTTTTATTTGTGATTATTTTAATTGAATGTCCAGGGTAACGGGCTCGGTTGTCATAGACCCTGGTCAAATCTGATCCACCCATTATTGTGATTACTTTTGTTGTAAATTTTCTGAGTATTAATACTGTGTTGGACACCTTTATTGTGATAACTTGGAAGTCGAGTCCGTGTCCATGGTTGACTTTTTATACGAATATACTGAATTTCACACCATTTTTGTTGTAAAATTTCTGAATTTTAGAGCTGTGTTGGACACCTTAATTTATTAAGATAACTTAGAACTCGAGTCCGTGTCAATGGCCGGCTTTTTATACGATAATACTGAATTGCACACCATTTTATTGTAAAATTTCTGAATATTAATACTGTGTTGGACACCTTTCATTGTGACAACTTGGATCTCGAGTCTGTGTTTATGGTTTATATTTATACGATAAACTGAATTGCACACCATTGTATTGTGGAATTTCTGAATATTAATTCGCTATTGGACACCTTTATTGTGATTTATTTTTATTTGTGATTATTTTAATTGAATGTCCAGGGTAACGGCCTCTGTTGTCATAGACCCTGGTTAAATCGGATCCATCCAGATACACCAAAAATCAAAAACCTCAACAATTATTGCTGACTTCGTTTAAATAACCCACTCAATCTCCAACTACATCTTGCAATGTGGAGCGCGTTTGTGCCAGTGCACAATTTCTAGTAAAACCCTTGGTCGGTATGTGCTTCGATCATGCATTCGTCACTCGCAGCTTCGCGCGATTGCAATATGACGGCCCTGGGAAGAAAATGTTCTAGTTGCGTCTCTGGGAGGGAGGAAGGCTTGGGGCTTCAGCCCCCCCAAACCTGAAATCCTGGCGCCGCCACTGTAGACAACCATGCAGTCGATAACTCAATGAATGCCTGCTATATAGTGAACAGCCTTCACGAGGCGGTGGTGGGGGTGGTGGGTTCTTGCGCTCCAATTGACGGACCTCGAACTTTAGGCAACTAGGCTACTATATGAAGGTTGCGATGACCAGAATATAATTAGCCTATATCCGGGTAATTAAGCACGTGATTATACTTCATAACGGAGCATTACGTGTATATTTATAGCCTACATAGCTTTAATAAAAGCTAAATATATACACAGAATCGTGTCGGAACGTCATAAAATTCCCTAAATAGAGGCGAAACACATGTCAGTCAACGCTTCCTGTTATGTAATGCTGGGAATGAACTTCGATTCCTGACGCCTTCGAGACGATCCCATCGCCTCTTGGGCCTCAAGAGTCAATCGCGGTGATAGCGACAGAGAGAGGGGAAAGGAAAGGCGTAAGTAAACTCGGTAGAATTTTGTCATGACATCGTATCGGAGGATACCGTAAGTTTCAAATGATTTCGTTAGTTCGGGTGAGTATAAAATCTGGAGATGTTGAACTTCAATCAAACACAATCGGACAAGCAGTCAAGATCACAGAGTTGAGCTTCACTAACATCTGGATATATCTCTATTAAATTATTTATATTATAATAATATTATTTAAGTTATTCAGATTATTCGTCGTCATGATGTCTTCAATTGTCTTCATTCTATTCTTAGCATCTCTCGTCGCATCTGCACCGTACCAGCCTCAGCAGCAAAAGGAAGATGCTGACATCGTCGACTTCTTAAACCAGTTCAGGTAAATCAGGAATGCAATCATCTCTAATTATTATGGTCTCAGTATCTCTCTGCTGTTAATTATTAGCGAAAGTCATTGCCTAGGCCTATAATTATATGCACGCGCATTAGACCGCTGTTTATTCTGTTAAAACTTTTCTTATAGGCATCGCTCTCTTTGCCATTCATCCTCTGACTCGATTACCCCGCGGGTGAATGTTTATACAATGCCAAACAATTGCATCCACGAAATAGTTTGTGCGTATCAAGCATTCATGATTTGGGATGGTCAGAGAATGAATGAGTATTGACTAGAGTATCGGCAATACCATTACGGTGCTATATACAGTAAATGCACGTGTTTTATTAGGTCTGATTGTGAAAGTAAATATGGAACAATTGATCTTAAATCGATTGCATCAAGTAGCAAAGGTCATGAGTGAGGTTACCCAACAAGGTAAGAAATAAAATTAGAGATAAATTGCAATCTTTTTAACAATCTTCCTATTCTCTATTACTTCAGATCTGAAGAAATCGTCGATGAATCGTCCAGAACGACCTTGGTTCCTTCAGAGGTCACCGATGAGGTCAAGATCAGAACAAGACGTGACGCATCTCTCACCATCGCTCTCCTTAAGGACTCCACATCCAACCTCCAGAACAGATCCGTCTGTCCTTGGACATACCGTGTCCGAACAGACTCCAACCGCCAACCAGCCGACCTAGTTGAAGCCGTCTGTACAACATCCGGGGTTCAAGGATCGGCCAACGTTTGTGAGGCAATATTCTACTACGTGCCAATCAGAGTTAAACAGACGTCAGCATCTGGTGTGGTCACGTGGGCCGATGATTATCTGAAGTGGTCTGTCGGATGCACTTTGGCTCAGCCAAGGACTCAGACGGCTGCTCCAACGAGCAAGCCAGGCAATCCAACGCTGGATTAAGGAGGACTACCGTCATGAGAGAGAGAGCCAAGTACTCTGTCGATATCACCCTCATCACTTGAATGGCAGCAGATTCTTTGAATTGATCTACTGCTATGGAAAAATATCTGGCAAAACGTAGTTACAGAAATGTCTCAAAATGTTCAGTATTTAAAACATTTGGTCAGCGATTAAGTGAATGGATGAAACTGATACCATGACATGGGACTAAATTGGACCACACCTTCTGTTTTGGTCTTGGTCAGCTACTCCGCCGTTCAGTAATGGTAGTTAATTTATTTTAGAGAAAGAATTTGTTTAAGTTATCTGTTTCGTATTTATTAATTTATTGCCAGTATTTTGCTATATTTTCAGTCAAATTTGATCTATTCGTTATTTATTTTTGTTTTTGTACCTTTTTGTTGCTTCAACTTTTGTAGTAACTTATGGTATATTGAATCATAGTCGCCTGAGTTAGAAGAGCTTATGAAGCGATACTCTTAGTCAGATTATTGGACTCGATGCGATTTACTCAGGTTTCCGATACGAGTTGTCTATTTTATAAGACGTTGTTGTTGCTTTTTAAATTATTTTTATATATTGTTTTTCCGATGTACTGAGTTTATGATGAGACTTCTTGCATGTGATAATGGAACCATATCAGTCCTTTTTGATGATTTTATTTTAGACATTTTGTTATTTTATTTATTGACTGTGATACTGAATCGATGTGCCTGTTAATTTATTAATGTTAAAATTAATGTTAATGCCTATTTATTCGCATATCAATTAAGTGTTCAACATGAAGAATGAACTTTTGTACCTTTATTAAATGCTTTAATTTCACAGTTGCATCAAATAATATTGAATGTAATTATATTATTTTGCCAGATGTGAATGAATATTTTCGTCTAGACTATTGGAAAGTGACTCATATCTCGGTTTTGTGTTATTCGTAAATTATTGTTTTTATGTTTTTCTAAATTAATGTGATATTTTCTATTCTGTGAGTAAAAATAAATTATTTAAAGCTCAGAATTTGTTTATTTATGATAGGATGGACGATGGATGGATTAGCAGTTAATCATAAACCTTGAATTTGCCCTCCATATCTTACACTGTTGATGGTTGGATAAATTGATGAATGGATGGATGGATTGTGTGTTTGATGGATTCTGAATGGAATGGTGAATAAATTAACTGATTAATATATATATAGCTGATAGTGTTAGCGATGGACTGAAAACTGCAGAATCAGTTGATTGATTGATTGATTGATGGATCGATTAATTGCTTGATTGATTTATGGATGGATGAATTAATGACTTAGCTGACGTGCTCATACTCTTACCTCCTTACGGTGATGCAAGTTTGTGGTCCAGTGCGGTTTGTGCTGAAAGCCAAATCCACATTTGCTGTCTTCGTTTATTTATCCTTCACTTCATCGATGGCGCTATGCCCCAATTTTGAAGCAATTGGCAGCCATTTTGTCCGCCATCTTGTTTTCCCATGGAACCGCTAAAAATCCAGCTTGATAACCACGATTTTCGTTTCCAGGAGGGTCAAATTAGTCTAGAAACACCGGTTAGCAAATTGTTACATGATTTGCTTCTAACAGTGCAACTTTCAGATTCCAAGCCTGGTCTAACAATTATTGCAATTCGGTTTCACGCGTCTTTTCTATTGTGACTTTACTTTGTGCTTTATCTACGGTAGACTTTGGCCGCCATTAAGTCAGAGAAAATGAATTTTATTAATTTAGATGAAGAGCAACTCCCCTAAACTAATTATTGCTCTTCGACACGATTGAGCTTAGATGAACCATGCATGCACAAAGGTCGTTGTGTTGAGATATCTAAAAGGTGCTTTACTGATGGCCAGAAAATAATAAGAATCACGCGTACTCGTCATTCCCAGACGTCATGTGTGTTTATTGGGATGATTGACGTACAAATAGAACGCCACGTGTTTGTTCATATCTGAACAAAACTTTTGTGGCATGAGCCAGATTAACATAATGGGACAAGATGTGTTGCTTGTATCCAGTCAGCACAGAATTCACTTCAATCTTTATATGGCAATCGGATCTTGGTGCACTGCAATTTTTTTTAAACCGCCCTTCTTGATTCCTCATTCACCCACATTCAAATAGATATTATTTCCTTGAAGCGATAGCTATACTGTTATTCTTAAAGAGATATGCACCAGAAAAAGTCCTTGGCTTTTTGGCTTATTTCGAACTGAAGTTCGCAATCCAAATGAAATGAAGATGATGATTATGATGACTATGATTATCATGATGACGATGATGATGATGCTGCTGCTACTGCTGTTGATGATGATGATTATGAGGATGATGAGGATGATGATGATGATGATGATGATGTTGTTGTTGATGATGATGATGATGATGATGATGATGATGATGATGATGATGATGTTGCTGCTGCTGCTGCTGCTGCTGCTGCTGCTGATGATGATGATGATTGAATCGACAATTTCTATAGCGCCGTATAAGAGTTATAGACAGCTGCTGATGCCGTAAGAAAAGCGCCTCTATACTTATCCAAGCGTCTACCATGAATGCGCTTTCGACGCGACTATAGCAGCACGTCGTGAGACTAGATTATAAAACCTTGACAGACGTTGTGGCATGGATTGAAGACGAACAGCTGTACCAACACCCTCGTCCCTCCACCGAAATGCTCGTTCTGTCCCATAATTCGTTGATATCGTTGTAATCCTAAATTTCAAGACTTTTGACGTTGAATAAAAAAAAATATCCAACACCAGTCTGCACATGACTTCCTCATCTCTTGTCTTTCGACCTGGGTTCGAAAAAATAGTGTTAATAAAACTAATTAAAATTATTAGCACCATTAAAAAGTAATAATCGATGAGAAAACGAAAGTTGTCGCCACGCAACTCTGTATGCACCGATCTGTCTATATCTTGATAAACAAACACTCGAGTTGTACAAACAGCGGATCCCTTCTTCAACAATCAATCGACCTATTTTGAGCGGCATTCAGACAAAAGCAAAGGGGGAATACCCAAACGGTATTATACAGCTATTGCAGCTATGCCGTCTTTCAGTCATATCTCATTGCCATTCATGCTTCCCTCGTATTAGACACTCTTCACACAATGGAGCTATAAATAGAAATAAGGTCGAGGCAATCTTATACTTAGCAGAAATATGAAACGACTGGTTTACATCCTGCAAATTTATATCGCATAGCAACGTCAATGGCATCTTAGAGCGAATATACATAAGCATAAATTTACATTTATATATACACATACGTTCTCACGTGATTGAGACAATGGAGGACACGAGAAATGGTTTCCTGTTTTGTCATGTATTATAATAGGCAAAAATTCCAATGTCTCAATGTATCGATACGAAGTGGAATTGAGGACTCCTGTCCGGAGCCCAACGGTTTAAGCGGTTACCCATAGGATTGATGCTGCTATTTTTGCTGTTGGTGTGTGTGTGTGCGTGTGTGCGTGTGTGTGTGCGTGTGTGCGTGTGTGCGTGTGTGTGTGTTTGCTGGTAAGAGTGAGAGGTGCGGAGTGCACACCGGAGAATTTTCGCACATGCCATCATGGTATTTGGGAATTATGGCACTTAGGCCATTAGTGTTAAGTTACCGAACCTGTTGTAACCGACCTGTGTGTCGTGCGAAGCTGGCCGTATTTCGTATAACCTTGTACCTGTAATCGTTCTGCGGTGTGTCAGATTGCATTTGAATAAACGAATATTATAAAAAAATTATGCCCCCTGAAATAAAAAAAAGTCTGAGTATAATTGGGGCCATAAACAACAGTCCATCCTAAGACACGGTCATCATTATACCTCTATGCAGTGCTTAAAGTTTTAAAAAAATGGGTGCCTGGACGCTCTTCACCTTTTTAAGTGTCCTGTCAAATAAGTGGCAGGACGGCATAGAGATGTGAAAAATAAGTGCCTGGACGCCGTCCATGACCGTCCTGCCACTCATTAAGCCCTGAATCTATGTATATATTAGATCTATGTGCACAGTTTGACCAGTAAGATTTTGCTCTGTATACATGAAGCTTTAATACAAAAATAAACTTTACGATCACTCAAGGAGTTTCGAGCCGATGGCGTCGCAAGTGCCCCGTCCCACCATATTAGTCTACTTGAACTGCAGATATTGAGTCAACAGAGCGGGGAAATTCCCGTGTAGGCTTAATGCTATACACAACCATACAGTCGATAAGTCAATGAATGCATGCTAATGAACAGCCTTCATGCCGCGGTGGGTCCTTGCGCTCCAATTGACGGACTTCGAACTTTAGTCAACTACTATGTATGAAGGTTGCGATGACCAGAATATAATTGGCCTATATCCGGGTAATTAAGCACGTGATTATACTTCATAACGGAGCATTACGTGTATATTTATACATATCTTTAATAAAAGCTAAATATATACATAGAATCGTGTCGGAACGTCATAAAATTCCCTAAATAGAGGCGAAACACATGTCAGTCAACGCTTCCTGTTATGTACATGTAATGCTGGGAATGAACTTCGATTTCTGACGCCTTCGAGACGATCCCATCGCCTCATGGACCTCAAGAGTCAATCGTGGTGATAGAGACAGAGAGAGGAGAAAGGAAAGGCGTAAGTAAACTCGGTAGAATTTTGTCATGACATCGTATCGGAGGATACCGTAAGTTTCAAATGATTTCGTTAGTTCGGGTGAGTATAAGATCTGGAGATGTTGAACTTCAATCAAACACAATCGGACAAGCAGTCAAGATCACAGAGTTGAGCTTCTCTAACATCTGGATATTTATCGATTAAATTATATATAGTTATTTAAATATATTTATACTATTTAAGCTGCTCAGAATATTCATCATGATGTCTTCAATTGTCTTCATCCTATTCTTAGCATCTCTCGTCGCTTCTGCACCGTATCAGCCTCAGCAGCAAAAGGAAGATGCTGCCATCGTCGACTTCTTAAAACAGTTCAGGTAAATCAGGAATGCAATCATCTCTAATGATAGTCTTCATTATCTCTCTGCTGTTAATTATTTGCTAAAGTCATACACGCGCATTAGACTGCACAACACCCGGTGTTCAAGGTCTGCTAAAACTTTTCTTATAAGCATCGCTATCTTTGCCATTCACCCCTTGACTCGATTATCCCGACGGAACGAGTGAATGTTTATTATACAATGCCAAACAATTGCACCCACGAAATATTTTGTGCGTATCAAGCATTCACGATTTGGGATGGTCAGAGAATGAATGAGCATTGACTATAGAGTCGGCAATACCATTACGGTGCTATATACAGTAGATGCACGTATTTTATTAGGTCTGATTGTGAAAGTAAATATGGAACACTTGAGCTTAAATCGATTACATCATGTAGCAAACGTCATGAGTGAGGTTACCCAACATGGTAAGAAATAAAATTAGAGATAAATTGCAATCTTTATAACAATCTTCCTATTCTCTATTACTTCAGGTCGGAAGAAACTGTCGACGAATCTTTGAGAACGACGTTGGTTCCTTCAGAGGTCACCGATGAGGTCAAGATCAGAACAAGACGTGACGCATCTCTGACCATCGCTCTTCTTAAGGACTCCACATCCAACCTCCAGAACAGATCGGTGTGTCCTTGGACATACCGTGTCCGAACAGACTCCAACCGCCTACCAGCCGACCTAGTTGAAGCCGTCTGCACAACATCCGGGGTTCCAGGTTCAGCCAACGTTTGTGAGGCAATATTCTACTACGTGCCAATCAGAGTTAAACAGACGTCAGCATCTGGTGTGGTCACGTGGGCAGATGATTGGGTGAAGTGGTCTGTTGGATGCACGTTGGCTCAGCCGAGGACTCAGACGGCTGCTCCACCGAGCAAGCCAGGCAATCCGACGCTGGATTAAGGAGGTCTACCGTCATGAGAGAGAGTGTCAAATTCTCTGTCGATATCACCCTCATCACTTGAAGGGCGGCAGATTCATTGAATCGCCAAAACAAACTTACAGAAATGTCTCGAAACTCTCAGGATTTAAATCATTTGCTCAACAATTAACTGAAAAGTCGAGAATGCAACCATCATTTGGAACTAAATGGAACTCTGTGATGTTCTGACGCCACACCATCTGTTTTGGTCATCGTCGTCGTTGGTTTATGGTAGTTAATTTATTTTAGAGATATAATTTATTGCAATAATCTATTTTATGTTTATTTATTTTTGCCAGTATTCAACTGTAAGTATTCGATTCATATTTATCTATTTGTGTATTTATTTATTGTGTTTTTTTAAATTATTACGTCGACTTTTTTGAGTCGTAATCATCATCTTGTTATTATACTCGTCACACATCTGAGTTAACGCAGCTTTTAAATCGTCGAACAATTCAGAGAAGGGTGTACCGTTAGAGACATCATTGGACTTGATGCGATTTGTTTAGGCTTCTGATTTGATTTGTTTACGTGGCAAGGGGCTGCTATTGTTGTTTAAATTATTTTGACGTTTCTTTTTGTGTAACATTTCATGTGATGCACTGAGTTAATGATGAGATATCTTATTATGTTTGAGCTTCTGACTCATATCAGTCGTTTTTTGCTGAGGATATTTTATTCAGTTAGTCTATCATTTGCTGAACGAATTTGTGATACATTTTTATTTATTCATTGCTTTTTGTACATGGACCAAAATAAATCGCTAAAAATAATGAATTAAAATGCTGTGCCTGCAGGGATACAGTGTTGCAACATCAGGATTGACATTAAAACCTCCGATTGTTTTATAGATAATATTGCGTGGTTTATAGTTTCTACCAGATGTGAATTAAGATTATCATAATCTCTGCTCGAAGTCAGCTTAATCTCCGTTATTCGTAAATTTATTTGACATCTGATGATTTTGTTTATTTGTGTGAAATTGCTTTTTCTATGAGAACATGTAATTAAATTATACAAACGCCAATTTTTTGATCATTTTTATTATTCGTCTTGACATAATTTACCAAGGCCTAACATATCTTAATTGGAGGATGATGGATGATGTTGGATGGATGATGCATGGTTTGGATCGATGGATGGATCGATGCATGGTTTGGATGGATGAATCGATGGATGGATGTATTGTGGGTTGGTTGGAGTGTGAATGGGTAACTTTAATGAATTATGTAGACCTAGATCAGATCGAAGGATGAATTCGATAATGAACGCATATTTTTTCCCAGGATAATTTTCTTAGCCTCTAATAGAGATACGATCGTTGATGAGCTATAACAATCATCTGAGCAGCTGGGCTATATATATATATAGGCCTCCAAGAAAATCGTGAGCTCAACACTGCTAAGTCTAGCGAGATCGTCATCACAATCATCGCAATCATCGTAATCATGAATTAATCATAGCACTATGGCAAAATAAATCTCTTGGTACTATAATATATCTACACGCCTGCCAGAGGAAGTATATAATTATATCCCTCTTCATCCCTGACATGAAGTAGGTTGATTCCATGGTCGTTTTGGGAATCACCATTCACCTGTTGTGACCTTCGAGCCTTCCTGCACATTGATGAACTCCATGGATGGCACGGCGCATGTACAGTTGCACACCTTCATGCACGCCCTGCCTCTCTGATCCCACGGTCTTTCCCTGCGAAGTTCATTGGAGTTCCTTTAGGGCAGCAGTTACGTCACGACCTATTTGTGCCGAACCGACCTTCCGATCGACCGATCGACCGACCGACTAACCGACTGACTAACCGACCGACTAACCGACCGACTGATGAATCGACCGACCGACCGATCGACCTGGTGGGTCTTCGGTTGGCCAGCAAAGCCCAGCACAATATAATTATATGCATCGTTTGAACTTAAGCAGATGGAACGGCCGAGAGACGACTAGTAAGAATCGTATATATATATTATTATAGGCCTATATATATATATATATATATATATATATATAATCATATATGGATATGGGTGTCGACCTTCGCATAGTCCCAAACGTGGCTTGCTGCCCCCACATTTTAGTTTCCCCATGGAGACTGCACAATTATAAACTTCCGGCTAAAGACGATACTAACTCTAGGAATCTCGACAGACGGTAAAACTATTTTCTTAAATTTTACCATCTTCTTTATTTGATTTATTGAATCCGGAGATTATTATAGCTTGAGGTCAATCATTCGGGAGTTTCTATCCCAATAAAGGGGGGAGGGTAACTTGAACCCGGTGAAGAACAGAGGGATCAGAAATGTTCCAAAAACTCTCGTCTGGAGAGAGATAGAGACAGACAGACAGACAGACAGACAGAGAGCACACACATAGACAGACAGACAGACAGACAGACAGAAAGACAGACAGACAGACAGAGAGAGACAGAGAAAGTAAATGTTGTCAAGCACCGTAGACAGAGTAGTGCACTTCAAATAGACTTAAGCCGTGTAGTATCCGGATAACAAAGGCATCATACATTTCAAACAACAGACCGACTATGTTCCAAATTATTCAACCACATTCAAGTGCATCGTATTATTGCTCTCCGTCATAATTTTGCAGCTGCTATTCTTGCACATACTCTTGAGGTTCATGCCACAAATATTGTTGGGCACTTGGGCTCTATAATACAATGCACTTTCGGGTGTTAGATTACCTTTTGGACTTTCCAGCTGTTGTCAAAAAACCTTTTGAACTTACGCTGAAAAAATTATTATGAGGATAGGAATTTTAATTCTCATGCAGGAATTCACGCAAAGACAGGAGGGTCTCTCTCTCGTTCACCACATGACCTCCGCCCGATGTAATTTAAAATTGATATACCTGTATAATTATGGACTAACACTCAGGTAAACAACTCTTACCTCCCTTCAACCGTCAATAAGTCTTTATCATAAACACACACACACACACACACACACACACACACACACACACACGCACAACCACACAGACAAGCATACACATAAGCACACACACGCACGCACACGCACGAGCACACACACACGTACAAACCCAGAAACACACACGCACAAACACACGCACAAGCACACGCACACACGAACACACACGCACACGCACACGCACAAACATACACTCACACAGAAGCACACGCACAAACATGCACACACACACAAAACACACACACAAACACACACAAACAAACAAACACAAACACTCACACGTACACGCTACACAAGAAATGGGAGATACCCTTGAGTATACACACATCAGTGCGATACTTCGTCAGTCTTTGACTCACGCGGCGCACACTGCAGCAGCGTGGACCATAGAGCTTGTCTTAGTAAAGTGTAGCTTCATGCAGAGTCGTCGTAGCCTTACTAAACTTAATTGCTGTTTGGACCGTTTACATCCTGGTGATCATATCGCATATAAACATATACATATATATATATATACACACATATGATGTGATGTTTAAGTGTGCATAATTCATTAGCATTAGGATGAAACCATTGATATATATATATATATATATATATATATATATATATATATACCAATGAAGCTTCGTCTGAATGCTAATGAATTATACATACATAAGCATCACATGCATTTAAAACTTTTGCTCATGTCGAGGCGTGGTTAAAGCTGTAGCAGAGGCTTCCTGCTTTTATAAATTATCCTGTGTAGGCCTACTTGCCAAAATATTCCAGTTTCTATGTGTATCGATCTGACGTGGAATGGAAGTGGCCGCCGAGGCACTACTTCCCTACCCTCGGGGCAAACGAAATAT
Source organism: Lumbricus terrestris (assembly GCA_949752735.1). NCBI lineage: Eukaryota > Metazoa > Annelida > Clitellata > Crassiclitellata > Lumbricidae > Lumbricus > Lumbricus terrestris. The sequence continues at coordinate 45,945,394 of OX457048.1, forward strand.
CCAGAAGATTCGTTGTTTGTTGCTATGAGTTCGTGTGTTGATGACAGACACATAGAGATAGACGAATGGTGTAAAGTGATTAGGATTTTCTCTAAGTCATACGAGACTCGTCACTGGATATAACGTTCTCTTCAATCGTCTGATTTATATAAAGGTGAGCAAATCAAATAATACGAACATACATCGAACAGAGTCGAATAATAAAGAGTTAATACCTCGATTTTAACACGTTTTAATTATTTATATATTTAAAGATAATTATTCATATCATCTAAGTTCAAAATCGTAGTCATGATGCTTGCATTTATCTTCATCCTATTATCAGCATATCTCGTTGCATCTGCACCGTACCAGCCTCAGCAGCAAAAGCAAGATGCTGATATTGTCGACTTCTTAAAACAGTTCAGGTAAATCAGGAATGCAATCGACTCTAATTATGTTACTTACCTTACCACTTACCTCAGTCAGCTACATGTGTAAGTTTGTCGCACTTGTATAGTCCTGCAAATACAGAGTCTGTTTTCTAGGCAAGTAATTCTTGCAGAGTTACGGTTCAATGCCAGGGATGACAAATTCCAAATGAGTTTTGCTTAGAGTGAATTGCGTTTTGCAAACCAATCGGTGTAAAAAAATGCTTTCCGTAAACCCTCTCGTCAGATGATTCCATAGAGACAGGGCTTAAAGTGTGGCAGGACGGTCATGGACGGCGTCCATGCACTTATTTTAAAATATGAACGCCGTCCTTCCACTTATTGGCCAGCACAGCCTGAAATGGTAAGGGCGTCCAGGAACTTCTTTTGGAAAGTTACGGGGCGTCCAGGCACTAATTTTTCCACACTTTGAGCACTACATACAGAAATTTCTCAATAAACCGGACCATATGAAAATAATTGCATGGAAATAATTTTTTATACATTTTTCTTCAGATCTGAAGATGAGGTCAAGATCAGAACGAGACGTGCCGCACAGCCCCAGGACTCCACATCCAACCTTCAGAACAGATCAGTGTGTCCTTGGACATACCGTGTCCGAACCGACTCCAACCGCCAACCAGCCGACCTAGTTGAAGCCGTCTGCACAACATCCGGGGTTCCAGGTTCAGCCAACGTCTGTGAACCAGTCTTCTACTACGTGCCAATCAGAGTCAAGCAGTCTGATGGGATCACGTGGGTCGATGATTACCTGAAGTTGGCTGTTGGATGCACTTTGGCTCAGCCGAGGACTCAGACGGCTGCTCCAACGAGCAAGCCAGGCAATCCAACGCTGGATTGAAGAGATCCACCGTCCGTCGTTTTCACCCTCATCACTTCATCTAGACCTACCTCAGATTCATTGAATTGATCTACTACTACGAGAAAACATCTACTGAGATGAAAGTTACAGAAATGCATCGAAATGCTCGGAATTCAAAACAGTTGCTCAACGATATTGACTCAATCGAATGGATTACCATCATCATATGAGACTGAATGGAACCGTGCGATTTTTGACACCACACCCTTTGTTTCGATCGTTTGTTATCAACTCCGGCGATCAGTTATAGTAGCTAATTTATTTTAGGGAAGACTGTCTTGCAATAATTTATATTGTATTTATTTATTTATTTTTTATTTATTTATTTATATATTTTTTTTATTCCTTATTTATTTGTCTATTTATTCATATCCAGCACATGCAACTACATACATGTATTTGAGTCATATATTGTTAATGGCATGTAATTATTATTGTTTTATTTATCTTAACGGTTGTGTTTGGACTTTTGAGTGATTGTGAGTTGAATTATTGTCGTGGTTGTTGTCACACATCTTTTGAGCCAACGCACTAAATCAGAATCGGTTCACTGAAAGTTGCTCTTAGAGATATTATTGGACTTGATGTGAATTGTCTATTATTATTGCAAGTGGTTGTGGCTGCTGTTTAAGTAATTTTTACGTTTCTTGTTGTCGTACATTTTGTGTTGTGGTACTGAGTTTATGACGAGATTTCTCACACGTGAGCTTAAATCAAATATCAATCTTTTCTTGTTGATTATAGTTTGTTTATTGCTTGTTTTTGTTGAACGTCACTGTGATACGATATCAATGTTCATCTTTAATTTATTGTTTTTATGGATGAGCTAATTCATTTTTTTTAATCCGTTAAAATGAGCAATTAACATATGTACTTTGATTAAATGGTTTTTTCCATAGAGTTGCATCACATAATATTGAACGTAATAAATTATTTCTATCTTGCCCGATGTAAATAAATGTTGTCGTCCATATACTCGAAAGTCACTTAAGTCTTTGTTTTAATTTATTGCAAATTATTGTTATTTCTGATGGTGCTCTGCTTACGTGTGAACTGCTTTTTCAGATTATATTAATAAAACTGCATTAGTAAACAAAAAACTGAGTTATTTTAATCATATGTCTTGACCTCTTTCCATTTGGTTTTCCACGATTGATGTATGGTTAGATTATGAGTGGCAAGATGGATGAAATAATGGATGGATGGACAGATAGATGGAAAGTGGATTGACGGATAAATGGAACAATGGATGGATGGACGAATGGATGAATGGATGGATGGATGGACGGATTAAGAGACGAAATATTTGATGAATAAGTCTGAGACTGGATAATTGTGATCCATGAACTGTGACTGTGACAGAGCTGGAGAAAGCAACAACAAATCGATTCGGGTCTGGTTGAACTCCACAAACGTGGGAGTTGAGCTGAGAAGCCTGAGTTTAACCACAAAAGAACCTTGTCATGAGGTTCCTTAAAGCTCCTTGAAAGTATCCAGCAGCAAGTGCTTCCATCCTCACACCATGAAGCTGGTCTTCTAAACCTCATTAATTTTGTGTTACTTGACGGAGGAGGTGATGACAGACGTAATTCACAGTCGGTCCTATCTAGACGTTCCTTCGCTCCAGAACCTTGCATGGCTCTCGGACTTTTTCGGTTGCTGAGCTGATTGAGGCTTTGGAATTCGTTGATTGACTGATCTCCTTCTGTCAATTCTTAGATGTAATTTCAAGTCTTATTTTAAAAATCTTGTCACCTTAGACTAAAATCCCATCTTTCTTCTCTCTAATCTGCATCTGCTTTCCGTGATTCATCGGATTTCCAATTGGATTTTTTCATTAATTCCTATTCCAAGTTTTTAACATAGTTTCATTAAAACTGGGAAGCCAGCGAAGTCATATTATAGGTTAGATTTGCCAAAGCATTGCAGCGATGTTCCTGTAACTCACTCTTGCTGTCGATTAATAGGCCTACTGTCAAAGGTTTAAAAACTCTGATCTTGAGTCTTGGTTCCATTAAAACCGATCTTTCTTTCACCATTGGCAGACGTCTACTATGCGAGGTCAACATTTCAGCCAATGAGACACATAAATTACGACTCGTGTATGAAACATAAATATTAAATGATTATAATTATTAAACAAATTTCAATATATAGGCCTAGATTCACTTAGACCAGTGGTTCCCAACCCGTGGCCAGCGGGCCATCAGTGTCCCGCCTGACCTCCAAAAATGACCCTCATCTCTCAAAGAATTAAAAAAAATATAAAAGAAATTGACAATTTGGACAGGATATAACACATACCGTACTTATTTTCTATTACAAGTTATTTTATTTTGACGTCTATAAATAACATCAAACATTCTAATTTGATTCAATTGTAACCATTTTATATGCTTTTAATCAATTAAATTCTAGACTTGTGGACCTCTAATGTCCTTCAATTAAGAAAAAGTGGTCCTCGTGTCCTTCAACTTCGAAAAAGTAGCCCGAAAGTCACAAATGGTTGTGAACCACTGATTTAAAGTATTTTTGAATTCCTATTTTTGAATTCGTCTAGCCCAACATCTTCCGAAACTACGCCTTGCGGCAAATAACCAGTGCTAAAAGTGTGGGAAAATAAGTGCATGGACGCCCTTTACCTTTCCAAAAGAAGTGCCTGGACGCCCCTTACCTTTCCAGTCAGTGCTGGCCAATAAGTGGCAGGAAGCCCTGCAAATAACCCCAACTTAGCCTACTCTCATTCGATCACTGTAAATGCACATTGCACATGTGCACCGGACTTCTAATTAATCGAACAACCTTAATTACATGTACTACCGGTTATTACCAAAGATATCGTTACAATCTCTGTGACCACGTGGCATTATTGTCTCATATTAATTAAATAATTAATTGATTAGCCTAATTCATTTTATGAACTCATATAGCACCTTTTCAGAAGACCTACTCAGCAGCGCTCTCAGCCCACCCACGGCTAAAGAAAACAGATTCGAGTAGTGATTTACAAAGCAGAGTTTTGTTGATCAGAGTTTGTTTCGTTGTTACAACGGGAGGTCGATGCAAATGTTGGGTCCTGCTTTCATGCTTTGTGAACAGCACATGCAGGCCACTAATGATTCGTTGGTTACTATTGATCTATGGGACTCGGTGGTGTGGTGGTATGTTTTGTGGTTTCACAGTGACTTGTAACCGGAGGGTCGCAGATTCAAATCCACCTCAAGCCACTGCGTAACTGCCCTGAGCAGGTTGGTGGTCACTCTCAAAATAAAAAAAACACATTTTCTGTGAGGACCATGGGCGGAGTTTATCAGGGGCTGGGGGGGTTAAGCCCCCCCCAAGAAGACCCAGATTCATTTTTTACCATGTAAACGGTATCTTTTCCCGGCCTTAGCCCCCCAAAAAGGTCATCACCTCAGCCCCAACAAATTTAGCCCCTCCAAGAACGGAAACCAAACTCCGCCCATGGTGAGGACGTATAAACTCGAAACCACCTCACTCACCTCATCCCTCAGAAGCATAAACGCTAGTGGACCACTGGACCTCCCTTCAGACAGAGAACTTATGATCATCGTTATAATACAACGCGTTAATTAATTAATTAATTAATGTTTTCTGTATATGAAATATTGAGCAACGGTTCAGCAGTGTTTCACGGCTCTTGGTCAAATGCAACGTGAAAAGTATCGTCGTCGTCGTCGTCATCGTCGTCGTCATCATCATCATCATCATCATCATCATCATCGTCGTCGTCGTCGTCGTCGTCGTCGTCGTCGTCGTCAACAACAACAACAACAACACAGCAACAGCAACAACAACAGCAAGAGGAACGAACACAACTAGAGCAGTAGTAACAATATAAAAATTGCTAATCATAGCCTACATATAATTATGCACCCGCATATATTTTGCAAGAGGAACAAAAGCATCGGTATCGGTTAAACTGTTTGCAGGAACACGTAACCCCAACTCTAACCCTTAGCAGGAAGTTAAGAACATGGGTATTTTCATAGTATTCTGAAAGTTGCATTTTGAATTGAAATTTTCCAGTTTCACTTAATATAGCATTGGTATCATTAGCGCTTATAACCAAAGAGAAGAAGTTGAAAATGAAGGTATCAATTTCCAGGGGAGGTCAAGTTTCCTTTATCTTGCCAATTATGTGCATGCACCCATGAAATAATGATGACAGTAGTAATAAGCCATAATAGATCTCATCAAATATGTCACGGCCAAGATGTATTTCCATTAATTTATGTTCAAGTCCCTTTTGATTCTGTGTAAGCTTACGTCGAGACTATAAAAATAATTATTTGAGTAGAAATAGCAAAATCATTTTAAAATCGTAGCAACAATAATACAATTCCTGCTAGATGAAAAAAATCAGGAAATAATTGTGCCAATAAAACCTACCAAAATTGCGACGATCATAAAGATAAAAAATGAGAGTAGGATAGCCTGTGTAGGATATATCTTATAGAATTACAATAGCAACAACAACAACAACAATAGAGACACGTGTCACTCCACGACAGTTCAAAAGCAACTGTAACTGAATGACTTGGTCGGCTACTCAGACAAACGTGACGGGCAATTCCACCACAATGCAGCTCTGCGATTCGTCAGTCAAGTCTCAATGCCTGATATATACTGCCACTGAAGATCTTCGCTATTATAATACTGTGATGCACCACACACCACTGTCCTTGCAGCCGTAATTAACTAAATCAACGTTGACCGATTTACATCCTGCTGATATTGTATCTCATATACACGTCAATGGCATTGTAGTAGAATGCTAATAAATATATATACATTATATACAATTATACATACAAATACATATACGAACATAGGATATACATTACATGAACACTATGAGCCCCAATGTATCGAGACCTGATGTAGAAGCGGAATAGGGTATACACGTGGCAAGACTTCCTGTTTTATAATAGCCGACACCTGGCAAAATGTTCCAAATTCTATGTGTATCGACTTGGAATGGAGGAGGATAGGTTAAGGAAGGCGAAGCCTTTTCTCTGAGGCAAAAGAAATAACCATGATGGTTGCTATGTACATGTACGTTGTTCGTAACAGACAACGACTGAGATTGGAACACGTTGAGACTCATTAGGTATTTCTGTGGGTACTGATCTTGTCACTGGGTAAAACGTTCTCTTCTATCTACTTCGGGTGAATATATTAAGGGTACCGAAATGTAGAAGAGAATCAACACAGAATCAAACGACAACGAGTTTACATCTCGAGTTTACAAGTTTAAATTATTTATATTTAAATATATTTACATTATTTAAGCTGTTCAGCATAATAGTCGTCATGATGTCTTCAATTGTCTTCATCCTATTTCTAGCATCTCTCGTCGCATCTGCACCGCACCAGCCTCAGCAGCAAAAGGAAGATGCTGACATCGTCGACTTCTTAAAACAATTCAGGTAAATCAGGAATGCAACCATAAATTCTTATGGAATTCTTTACCACGTCTGTCAGTGGTATCTCGTCCGAAATTTTGCATCGACCTGCCACTTATCCCGTTGTGCGTTTGCAAGTGGAGTAATAAAGAATAGACTTACTTACTTACTTACTTACTTATTTAGTTGTTTGAGTGCATAATATATTCTGTGTATCGTAAACCCCATCCGCTGAATCTTAGGTTTCTGTTAGCTCCGATCCTCTGGAATTCCACTTGATTTAGATCATTCATTTGCAGCTGAGCCGATGACTGATGTCAGGGAGAATAATGATTGTTTCCAAATGAGTTTTGCTGACAATGTGAGTTGCATTGTTATAAAATGATGACGACACATTTAAAATTTGTCACTTCAGAATATACACAAACTAATGCTCTATAAGAACGCGTGCATATGATTTGACAGAGGACGAGAACTAAATAAACAGACATTGCATTAAAATGAATCAAAGACATTTTAACCATTTAATAGTAAAAATGGAAATCGTTTCTTTTCCACATGTTCAGGTCCAAGGCAACCGTCGATGAATCTTCGAGAACGACCTTGACCCCTTCAGAGGTCACCGATGGGGTCAAGCCCAGAACAAGACGTGACGCATCTCTGACCATCGCTCTTCTTAAGGACTCCACATCCAACCTCCAGAACCGATCCGTCTGTCCTTGGACATACCGTGTCCGAACAGACTCCAACCGCCAACCAGCCGACCTAGTTGAAGCCGTCTGTACAACATCCGGGGTTACAGGTTCAGCCAACGTTTGTGAGGCAATATTCTACTACGTGCCAATCAGAGTTAAGCAGACGTCATCGACAGGTGTGGTCACGTGGGCAGATGATTGGGTGAAGTGGTCTGTTGGATGCACTTTGGCTCAGCCTAGGACTCAGACGGCTCTTCCTGTCCAGAAGATCGGGACTCCAACATTGTCTTAATAGGGCAACGTCAAGAAAGAGGAGATTGCGCTGTCGATGTCTTCCGATTCACTTGCCAAATGAGATTCTATGCACTGATCTAAATATATCAGGGATTGAGACATTTGCTGAATTCAGTTGGATTTAAGTAATTTTGGTGCTAAGCAAATTGAATCAATTATCCACTCAGGTCGTGATGAGATAGATGTCCACTGCATTATTTACAGAAAGTGTTCTTAGGGAATTGCAATACTTCACTGCATACATACATACATACATATATAATTATCATGTCATTATTAACACTGCCTGCATTGGTCGTAATTTTCTAGTATTTATATGTATTGAGTTTTGTTATTAATTTTACCTCGACTTTTTTGAGCAATCGAATATTTAATCATTATCATCATCATAATCATCATCACCATCATCATCGTCCTCCTCAAAATCTGATGAGCTAACATGGCATTAGTAACTTTATAGTTATACATTGTACTTTATTTGCTGCATTTGTTAAGACTTTTACATTTTGTTGAATATGTGATTCTTATTGTATGCTGAAAAGTTAAGACTATAAGACATAAAAAATATATCGTTATTTTGCTGACGGGAGTTTAGACCTATTTCATGTTTTCACTTTTTGAACTATTGAACTAATACTTGTATGACCATATCATGTTGAGGTCATTGTGATAACGTTTTAAGTTTGTTTTATTAAACGCAGTCTCATTTTTGTGTTGAGAATTGGCGCATATCATGTAGGAATTTATATATTTTCTTTTCCGTGTTATTTACATATTTTGCAAGTCGATTTAATTTATTTATTTAAGTTATTGTCATTTTGCTTGGTTCTTATAATTTTCCGCCTTAATAAAATATTAAAAACAAGAAGGAATTTGCATTTGTTTAATTCTGTTGACTTTAACGAGCGTACATTTCACGCTTAACCTGACGAAACTTATTAGACAAAGGCTGAAGAGGACTTCGTCGGCCACATCTCTATGTCCAAGCTCTTTCACTTCGTTACTCAGACAATAACACTAATTACAAGAAAGAATTTCGATTGAAACGTCATTGAACCTTTCCTGGCTTATGCTTTCCTATACTTATGTTGTAACGCGATTAAAACTGGACATTCCGCTTTTATAACTGTCTGATTTTCTTAATCCGAGGGAGTTACTCGACCCGGTTGATCAACCACATTGTTAACACATTTTCGTACACGACAAGCATTTAAAGAAATAAAGTTTTTCGTACGCGACAAGCATTTAAAGAGATACCGAAGTAGGCCTATAGCTTATATTATTTTGGTCTAGGCCTATAGTGGCTTAGATCTTTTCGGGAGACCTGAAGAACACCGCTCGGACTTGGCGCTAGATTTTCTGGGTGTCGTTGGTAGTTCCATTCCAACCACAATGTTCCTTACACTTTTGATCTGAGCGAGTTATTTCAGAACTTGAATCCCTGGTCCATCAATTTTCAGCCGACGTCTGACTCCAGCTGCCATCATTCAAATATTTAAAATATCTGCTGTCAGTTCTAACGTCTGCAACCAGGATTCTTTTCTGCAACTTGCACTTAATCGGTCTAATAGTTTCTCAATTCTTATTACTTAAATATGAGGACCTTCGATGCGAACTATACTTTGCGCAAGGCTGCAGAGTTCAGAAATGTGTGGAAATGCACATTCTTAAATATAATTATACGGGCTAGGCTACCCACAAAAATTGGAACAAATGATTTTAAAAATCTGATCTCTTTCTATTTTATGCCCAAACCGAAATGTAAGAGATAGATGCACTCCGCATCTCTCATGCGTACTGATTTTGGCTGTAATGTTTTCTGTCACCTCTGTGGCCTTTACTTCAGGTTTATACGGACAATGTTTTCAAATCGTATTTAAATGAGGACCGCCTTTAATGCGAGCTATGCGACATTATTGCAATACATTTTCTAGTGTGTGTGTGCGCGCGCGCGTATCAGAGGCGGCGACGGAGGGGGGCTAGGGGAGGCTAAGCCCTCCCCCCCAACAAGGACATCCGGGGCTAAGCCCCTCTAAAAAGGAGGCCATCCGGTTCTTTTGACATGTAAAACTGAAGTTTTGCGAATGAAAATGGAAGATTTCGGCAGAATGACTGAAAAAAGGTCATCAGAAATTTTGGCGGATAAAAATGAAAATTTTCTCCGTGAGGATTCAGCCCCCCAAAACGGAAATCCTGGCGCCGCCACTGGTGCGCATACATTAATTCATTCAATCCATAATTTTTATAGCGCTACTTCAAAGAGGCTATTCAGAGGAGCTCCCGACTCTAGCACGGAAAAATTATTGTTTTGAGTTCAGTAAAAAATGCTTCCCTAACATCCATATGAAGCAAGCGTAGCTCTGTGTGTGGTGGTGGTGGTATTTGTGGCTTAGCGTACATGTAGTTCCTATGTGTGTGCGCGCGCTTGAGTCTGCGGGCCTATGTATGTAGGTGTGTATACGTGTATGTATATTATGTGTAATGTGTATGTGCATGTGTGAGCGTATGCGTGTATGTATGTATGTGTGTATGTGTGCGTTTGTGTGTCTTTTGCTACTTACAGACAAAAAGACAGAAACAGAAAGAATCATTTAATCAAGACACATGACTAATAATAGGCGTTTACTGTACCATGTGCCTTGGACAAAACAACGCTTGTAGCGCCACCGATGACATCTGGCGAATGTAATTAAATTAGTTAATTTTGAGACGTGGTTGAAGTCGCCATCCTATACCTCTTAGACTTAAAATTATTGTGGCCCAAATGAAATGGTTTTTGTGTTTCCTTGCGAATGCATTTGTTTCAATGAGCGAGATATGGAGTGGAGGTAATACCGAATGTCTGGCAATGTTTCAATCCGGTTAAGTGCAATTGCCTGGCCTTTGTTGTAAATGACGGTCTTATACCAACTATGAAAAGAAATCATTTCGACACAAGCTGACGAATCTTCTCAACGGCTTTGTCGGAATTTTTCCCTTGCAAGTAGGCTACATGTGGATTGTGGAAGTCGCACAGGCCGATCAAACCAAAGTCAATGTTTTGGACAGTCTGAGATTTTGTCAATGCGGCAACACGCAGCCTACAGTAGGTTGGTGCTTTCCTTACCTTAAACTTCGGAACTGTTGAAATTTCATTGCACAAACTTGCCAGACTTTCAGAAACAGTCAGCACCAATCAGTAACTGACTCGTTTCATGGCAGTCGAAAGGTTCAAGAGTTCACCCAATGATTCTGATGGCGTCGCGTATGGACTCTGAGCAAGTCCTTCGCTCGCAATTGTTCACGTGTTTTTCGTTTTTTTGTCAAAAAGGTCGGATTTTTTCCGGTCGGCTTGTCTGTCAAAGTCTGGCCCGGCAACTTTTGCAAAACACTTTCAGCCCTGCCTATAGCACCTCTGCACATTAAGAATAATTTCGCAAGTGGTTCAAAATTATCTTTTAAATCACTATCAAATATTACATGAAAATAATGTGGTTTCAGCTTTTTGACTTAAAAATTATAATAAACGAAGAAAACGCGTCCTATATCAAGGCAGAAAACTAATCTTAAATACACGAGTTATCGATTACGACATTTTTGATTTAGGCCTAATTTGCTTTCTACTTATCACAATTCCATGATTTAAGTGCAATAATATATTACTTTGGTCACATCATGAGGAAGGAAAACTGTCTGGAGAAGGATATAATCACTGGGGAAACGGAGGGAAAGAGAAGACGCGGAAGACCACGTAGGGCGTGGATCGACGACGTGAGAGAGTGGACTGGGATGACGTTGGAGCAGGCGATTCGAGCAACGCAACAGAGATCTACTTGGAGACAGATCGTCCTTTGTGCCGCCAAAGTTCGGATGAACGAATAAGGCACCGACGACGACGACGAATATATTAAGAAAATTAATTCCAGCTAAAGCAAACAACATGTAACAGATGGTAAGACAATTCCAACTTTCTTTAGGCCTACACACTTTGCAACTTTCTTAGGAAATAGGCTAATTTTTAATCACGTCTTCTGCACACATCCGCTTAACATTCATTGCATACGCAAATGCTTATTAATTTGCTCTAACGCAAGGCGTGAGTAGATAGAACCTTTGCACATTTCAAAGATAAATCAGAGGAGATAGCTCTAATGTTTACATAGTTGCTGTTTTATTATCATTTTTACTCAGAACAATATGATCTTCGCACACATCACATGGATAGCAATACAAAAAAAGTTTTTTGAAAAAGTTGGAGTTAGTTCCCTGCACTCTTGCCCTCAAAACAGCAGATATAATTATAAACGTTAGTAAACAAACTGATCATTTTATGCCGTCCGTTAATAGGTCAATACTCGAACTGAAGGTATTCAGCCAACAGATAAGGGAAATTGCTCTGTGACGTATACGGCCATTCAGGCCTACTTATAGGTTAGATATTATCGCAATGCCATACTCACAGCTGCCTTCAATGAGGCGCGTTTCACTATGAGCCAATTCACAGACCTACTGAACTTCACCCCGATGACAAGTTTACATCCGGTTAATTAGACTCACTCATAGGTCGACTGTGCTCTATTCCAACGCCAGTGTGTTATATACATTATGTTGCTGTATGTAAATATAGTAGGCAGACGTCTTGATGACTGTAACGTTAAAACGTGTCGGTATGATCTAAAATTAACCATTCAAGAGACACATGAATCGAGGCATCCGGGATGTCATGCTCGGAAAAAGTCCTTCAATTTCTGAGGTTATCGACTTCAAATGGAGCGATGAGTCGGTGTATACGAGGCGAGCGCTGCCGTTGCTGTGGGTACCGGGAAATAACCTGTAGGGTGGCTGGCGTTGGTGTTAGCCACAGAGACAGGGAACAGAGCGAGGGAAGGAGAAAGATACACTCAACAGAATTTCTTTCAGTCGTCATGTCGTCACTGGGGATACCAGACTCTTCAATCGATTTCAAGAGTTCGGGTGAGTATATAAAGAGTTTAAAGATGTCGAACAGCAATCAAGAACCATCGAGTAAACAGTTAAGAAAGATCACAGCGTTCAGCTTCTCTAACAACTGGATATTTATATACTAAAATTATTTATATTTAAATAATATATATAACTAAGTCATTTAAATCGTTCAGTATCGTCGTCATGTCTTCAATTGTCTTCATCGTATTTCTAGCATCTCTCGTTGCTTCGGCACCGTATCAGCCTCAGCAGCAAAAGGAAGATGCTGACATCGTCAACTTCTTAAAGCAGTTCAGGTAAATCTTGGGTTAAATGAAATCGCCTCGATTTTCATTCTTCATTCAATTGTCTCATCTCTTCTATTATACTTAGTCAAATTTCATGACAATTGTCTTCTGCATTCACTGTTTTCACAACCCTTTCAGGCTCTTAGACTCTCCTTGCAGGGTTCGGTTACTTAGCCTTTAGAATCCATTGCTGTACATAGACAATGGTGAACTCTCAGTGTTCACGAATATCCATCGAATATCCAACATTCACTTGTCGAGCATCAACTGATGCAAGGAATCATGATTCCGATTCACTGAAATTAATTGTGTCACTTGAGAAATCCGTTTACAGTGCCATATCATAATTTCTTTTTTCAACAGTCAAGGATATATATTAGAAAATTAAAACGCACTCAATCGAGCTGCAACCAGAGCATTTAATCTTATAAAACAGTATAATTCGTTGAAACCATGTGATTAAAATATGACAATAAACCAGACAGATGATGCAATCGTTACAATAGAAATTTTTTCATTTCTTCAGTTCTCACGAAATCGTTGACGAATCTTTAAGAACGACCTTGACGCCTTCAGAGGTCACCGATGAGGTCAAGATCAGAACAAGACGTGACGCATCTCTGACCATCGCTCTTCTTAAAGAATCCACATCCAACCTCCAGGACAGATCTGTCTGTCCTTGGACATACCGTGTACGAACAGACCCCAACCGAAAACCTGCCGACCTAGTTGAAGCCGTCTGCTCAACATCCAGTGTTCCAGGTTCAGCCAACGTCTGTGAACCAGTCTTCTACTACGTGCCAATCAGAGTCAAGCAGACTGATGGGATCACGTGGGCAGATGATTGGGTGAAGTGGTCTGTTGGATGCACGTTGGCTCAGCCGAGGACTCAGACGGCTGCTCCACCGAGCCAGACCCGCACTCCGACGCTGGATTAAAGATGGCCACTGTCAGGAGTGGGTCAAGTACGCTATCGAAGATCATCCTCGTCATTTGAAGATGACCTCAATTTCTTTGAATGGATCAACTATCGTGAGAAAGCATCTTGCCAGATGAAAGTTACAGAAAATTTATATCTCGAAATGCTCAGGAATAAAACATTTGCTCAATGATTGGTGTGCTGGATAATGCATGTAAAGACTTGTACCTAAGCTCATCGAGACATCTGCACATCTGTATAAATGCTGTGCCATGGCAGCCATGCTATCGACAGAAATCTTCAGTAATCACATCTGAGTTACTTTCAAAGCAATATCTTAATTGTATTAATCAATCTTGCAATAACTTATTTATTTATTTCTAATTTTACGTATTTATATATATATTTATTTGTTTGTTGTCGATATTTTCGCTACTACCTTTTTGATTAGTCAACAGTCATCGTAGATGTATGAGCTATTAGGTCAATAAATCTGATAATGAACTCAGCTATAGCTACTGTACGAGGTATTATCACACTTTTTCGAATTGTTTTGTAGTTTCTTGCGTTCGGTATTTTGTCTGTCTCTTTAGCACGTTCTTTTTTGCGAGCGCTGTTTTGTTTTCAGTCAAACTTTCTGATTTATTTTCAACGGTAGATTGTTATTTATTGACGATTACTTTACATATCAGAATCAAACCCATACAGGTTGTTGCATAAGAGAATGTAGTCACTGTTCGCATTAGTTGCATTACTGAATCGATGTTGTTATCATTCGTCGCATTACATGACATTAATTTTTTTATTTAATGACTCTTCCATATATTGTGATGAAACGATCTCATTTCAGAATTAATATTTTTTAGATTATTATATAGGGAATCACTTGTCTTATATTTACCTGATATCGAATTATTGAATATCGATAGAATAAATTATGATGTCATGGAAAAATCTATAATTCAAGTAATCCTGCTTTATCGCCCGTCCTCGGACATTAGTTATTTCCGGTTTCTCTGAGTGACATAGCGCCTTTCTGATTTACATCGGGTTCATATTTAATGATTGTTACTCTTGGCATTAAAACATAAATTAGGTAGAATGATATTTTAGCTCGTGAGTTATTTACTATTTCTGTTGTTGGTGCTTTACATGTCGAATTTTGTCTCTAACTTTAATGTTTGTTTTCTTGAACTAATTTTAAGTTCAAAGTCTGTAGTAGAATAGTTAATTAATTTATGCCTTTCGAGGCTCGTTTTATTTATTTATTTTGTGAATCGGTTCTAATTTATTCTTAACTTATTGTCTAATTTATTCTTAACTTATTGTCATTTCGCACTGTTTTAACGTGCGCGTGTATTTTGTCATTGAAAATAAAGCGTAGAAAAACATAATAAATTGTGTGATAATTATTTATTCGCTCTGGCTCCTGTTGATTTCACCCCAATTCATCATACATACTGCAGTGATAGGGGAGGGTGCCCCAAGACGGGACGGTGCACAAGATGAGACGATTCAGTTTTCTCGCAGTCGTTTTGCGCGTTTCTTTCTTATTAGCCTTCAATGAATCGACGATTACCTCGGCTATGTATGTACGAGTTTCAGTTCCTGTGTTGACGATATCCGATATACAGATAAACATTTTTTGTTTTGAGCTAGTTAGCTTAAGATTTTGCGAGTTTAAATAATCGCATAAAGTCATCATTGTACGGGCACATTTTGAAACGTGTTTGGTGGCAAGACACAGTAAAATATATTACCAAACGCATGTATTTTGAGATGAGCGATAATACGTTGTGTTTACATCAAAAATTGATGCGTTCACACATCATGCATAGGGTGCACAAGATGGGACATGCTTTGTGTGCCCAAGACGGGACGCGTCCCGTCTTGGGCACACGTCATATCCCAATGGTGAACTACTCGTCCCATCTTGGGCACCCGCAACACACCAGCTGTACAGTATGCACAGTAAAACAATTTCTTAGTCAGGATATTATATAGGTCTGTGCATTCAAGCTTTAGACCACGCAATCAATTAGTGGTCATGGCTGCGCTAACTAGTGTTGTGTATTGTAAATCATTTTCTCGTGTGCTCGTTCGATGTGGGATCCCTCCCCCCATTTGTCAATTCAGCCTTGTCCTGTTTGGTGAGAACAGTGCGATGACGATGCATGTGCTAAAACTGCTTGTTCACAGTGAAATCATCAATCTTCTGAAGTTGATAAATTAAATTAAGATGTTTAACAAAGGAAAAGAATTTGATATTTTAATGTCCCATCTTGGGCACCGGGGTGCCCAAGATGGGACGATTTGTAGGTCAACAAAAGTTAATTGTTTCGTTTAAGTCATACATTGTTTTCTTGCAAATTGCTTGCCAGATGGTGGTTAAAGGATCAGTTTAAAGGAAGGAAGAAGTAGCGAATATGTAATGTCATCAGCAAAGGTGATTTGGAGGAAATACTGCGAATCGTCCCGTCTTGGGGCACCCTCCCCTATGTCTATACAGTATATACAAACGCCAGATATATAGGACCTTATTACTTTAACCGATAAGGCACCTGCGTTCAGACTTTTCTCAACCATCAATGGCATCCTCGATGGGAACTTTGCTAAGTCGCCAGTATACGTTACCACGAACCAAAACGGTTTTTCTGCGATGCTAACGACTCTAAGCTTATGCTCTAGACGTATCACTCAGGTCTTTCTTCTAGACGTGTATGAGCCGCTAATCGAAGCAGATTTTTCACATGTTATTAGGCATATGATTATGACGTGACTTACAGAGCTATGGATTGTAATGACAAGGTTGCGGGTTCGAATCCGCCTCAAGAGTCAAGAAGTCGCCGCGTAGGGACTCTGAACAAGTCATTAACTCGCAATTGATGATGCGCTTCGGCGTGAGACCGATTGAACGTCCACGCTGTAGTCTGAAGCTTCAGAAAAGAAATCTTACATTCATACATGCATACATACATACATACATACATACATACATACATACATACATACATACATACATACATACATACATACATACATACATACATACATACATACATACATACATACATACATACATACATACATACATACATACATACATACATACATACATACATACATACATTCGATTCTCTTGCCAGTCTTTTGTCAGTTCTGACATCTGTGGTCAGTATTCTTTGCTTAGGATAATTATGCAATTTATCCGGATCATTAATTTCAAAAATAGGATTCTATTCCGAAGAAGAGACAATTCTAAGCTTAATATTATCCACAATAGCCTATGTTTTTTAGGTACCAATTTTTTCCGAAATGATCTGTTGCACCAGTTTTGAGAGTTCGATACAAAAGTAAATTCAAGGATAGTTCCATATTAATAATTAACCCAGGAATGAGCCTACCGGCACAAAGCATTAAAAGGTGACAATCAATCTATATAAATAAAAATGTAAAACGCTACCGTTCGACATGAAGGATCTCGGAAAGTTCTTCACCGATTGTTTTCAAAATTTTACCAAAACGTTCCATCCGAACAAAAGCGGGTTTGGGAAAAAGCGCAATCTTTTCGACCCAAAAACACAACTTTTATTTCCATTCGATATACGTCGATGGAGTCCAGCTATATCCATTTGAACTTTGACGCATCCGTCCGGCGGCGTCCGCCCATTTTCGGGCGCGTTTTAAAAGGTGTGTCTTTCTCTAGCGCAATATTTAACTGTCGGTTTTTACAAAATCGTCCATTTGCGGCTGTTTTCCGCGCGTCTTTCTAAAGCGCATATTTCTAGGGATGGAGGAAGGGGAGGAATGGAGGGAGGGGATGAAACGGGAGAGAGGGATTCAGGGAGGGAGAGAGGGAGGGAGAGACGGAGGGAGGGAGGGAGAGACGGAGGGAGAGAAGTAGGGATGGAGGGAGGGGAGTGGAGGAAAGGGAAGGGGAGGTGAGTGGAGGGGCGGCGAGGGGAGCGAGGCGAGGGGAGGAAGGGGAGGGAAGGAAGGAGAGGGGGAACGGGAGGGGAGGGGAAGGAGAAGGGGAGGGATAAGGGGACCTAGGAAGGGTGGGTTGGACAGTCTTTTCAGCCACAGCAACGCGTGGCCGGGTTAATCTAGTATATTATAATTGATTAATGACTGATGCAAAAGGTGACCCTGTCAGCGAAACCATAATGTTCTTGTGAGCTAACGGCATACGAATTGTTTGAGCCACGAGCTTGTATTGCTATCGGGAAGTCAGTAAATATTCATTGAATAAGCAATTGATTGATTTACTAGATATCGACTGATTGATTGAAAAGACTTATTCACAATTTGTGGTCACCTGATTCCTCGTATTAAATCAAAATGAAATGGTGATCCTCTCAAGACTAGGTTTGAGTTCATTAAATAGGCCATGGCGCTTCTTCAAGAACGCTACTCAGAGGCGGTCTCTCTGCACTGGCCTACTTGATGTCAAGTGTTATTAAGAATCAACATAATTATTACATCATTTAGCAAGCAATGCACAGAAATGTGATCGAGGTGGGCAGATGAACGGTATCAAAATTTGTTTAACCAGTTCTTATCATCAAACGCCTGGATTAGGCCTACTGTGATTCAATCTTTGAAAGTCAGCCATATATTTTTTTAGAAACAGTCTGTTTCAATCGGTGGATTGGTCTGGACGCTTGTACAATAACCTGAAGAGTTGAGGTTCAATCTGTCCTGAAATGACAACCTCTAAATTGTTTATGGTCCTTAATTAATGCCATTCATAACAATAGGAACAAGAACTTTCGCCGACCAGGAAATGGAAGAATGGGGTCTTTCAACACTTTCATCTTTGTAGCCTACTAGGCGAGAGGGAAGTCCCTGAGGGATTCTGTACACATGGGGGAAATTGTTCTAATCAAAAAATAATGATGATGATGATGATGAAAATAATAATAATAATAATAATAATAATAATAATAATAATAATAATAATAATAATAATAATAATAATAATAATAATAATAATAATATCGACAATAATTATTACGATGACATTGGTAGGCTAATAATAGGAATAATGGTGATGGAGACAATGGCGATGACGATAGTCATGATCACGATGATAATAAAAAAGTCCTAAATATTGATACTCTCATAATCATTGATAGTAATAAAAGTGCCAATCTCCCCCGCCCGCCCCCCACCACCCTCGCTCATCTCTATCTGTGCCTAGACCGGCATTCGTCGCGCATAGAAACCGCCAGTAAACAATTGATCCCTCCCTAAGTTAGCCGATCATCGACCTATATTTCTTGCAGCAGGCATTCAGACAAAAACAACTGGGAAATCCCCTTACATTGCACCAAGTATACCACTTAGTCATGTAATAAGTGACGTATGCAGACCGCCTAGAGCAGGTCTTCGTATTGCTATAGAGTCGCTCCGAGTAGACCGTCGGCCTTAGCTTAATGGATGATGACCTGTTTACATCCTGCTAATTTATATGTTTGTGTATATTTATATGTACGTCGTTGAACGTCACTGGTTTTGTATCCAAGTCACATGCAGTCACACGCATAGACTCGTAAATACATATTAGAGCGTTGAGATGTGTGGTTAAGACCTCCTGAAGAGAAGGAATTCACGAGATAAGGCTTCCTGTTATGTCATGATCGCGTGAAGTATGTTCCAGGCAGTTTCTAAGTGTATCGATCTCTCATGGCATGATGGAACGAAGCCCATCCTTCGAGACTCGAGCAACAAACCGTATAGTTGATGTTTGTTGATCTCTGTGGCTGTTGGCGACGACTAAGGATGGATCTTGTTAACTCATCCGGATTTCCTAGCATTCACGATCTCGTCATTGGATAAAACGTTCTCTTCAAACGACTGCGGGAGTTCGGGTGAGTATGTATATTAAGGAGCAAACGACATCGAAAAATAATCAAACAGAAGCGAACAGCAACGAGTTAACACCTCTAATTTTATACATTTAAATTATTTATATTTATATAACACTTACAACTAAGTTATTTAAATTGTTCAGAATATTCGTCGTCATGATGTCTTCAATTGTCTTCATCGTATTTCTAGCATCTCTCGTCACTTCGGCACCGCACCAGCCTCAGCAGCAAAAAGAAGATGTTGACATCGTCGACTTTTTAAAACAATTCAGGTAAATCAGGAATGCAATCATCTCTAGTTATAGTCTTCGTACCTTTTAATTCTCTCAGCTGTTTACATTAGATAAAACCCTTGCCTGTATAAGGCTACATCAGCATTCAGGCGCCTGCTTAAGCTACTACAACTGCATGTAGACTACTATCACAGAGTTCGGTTTCCCAACTATTCGCCCGTTGCATCATAAGCTAAAGTTTGCATAGGTATAAGTATGAACTTTTTGGCAATCTTTTACAGTTGCATCCGATGATCAAGTATAATTCTTGCAAGCAGTTAGCAACCGCTGTTTCTGAATAACTGTTGTTTAGAATAGAATGTATTACTTTGCAACGCGACACCAAACGATCTTCATGCAGTCTACTGTGGCATGAGATCAAATCTTGGAAGTGCTGAGATAAATTTCAATCCTTGTAAAATAATAAACAAATTCCCTTTTCTCTATTTCTTCAGATCTGAATCGTCCAGAACGAGCTTGGCTCCTTCAGAGGTCACCGATGAGGTCAAGATCAGAACAAGACGTGACGCATCTCTGACCATCGCTCTTCTTAAGGAATCCACATCCAACCTTCAGGACCGATCCGTCTGTCCTTGGACATACCGTGTACGAACAGACTCCAACCGCCAACCAGCCGACCTAGTTGAAGCCGTCTGTACAACATCCGGGGTTCAAGGTTCGGCCAACGTTTGTGAGGCAATATTCTACTACGTGCCAATCAGAGTTAAACAGACGTCACCAACAGGTGTGGTCACGTGGGCCGATGATTGGGTGAAGTGGTCTGTTGGATGCACGTTGGCTCAGCCGAGGACTCAGACGGCTGCTCCAACGAGCAAGCCAGGCAATCCAACGCTGGATTAAGGAGGACCACTGTCAGTAGTGGACCAAGTACGTTGTCGATATCACCCTCATCACTTGAATGGCAGCAGTTTCTTTCCATGGAACTAGTTCTACGAGTAAACCTTTAAAGACAAGTTGAGTTGCGGAAATGTCTCTACTGATTTTGTAACAAGAACGTTATCGGGCTACAGGCGAACAGATGTGCAGTGTCTTTACTAGAGTACGCAAACGTCAGCAAATCAGTTGACTAATATTAGGAATAGTAATAATATTGTCATCTATTTTGAACTTGTGCATTATTTAATTTTGAACTTATGTGTTATTTATTTTCATCGTATTCATCTACCTATTTATGCGACATTTTTGTCTATTTATGTGTGAATTTATTGCTTCTGACGATGTCGAATTCTGCTTTTATTTATTAACTTTGTTGTCGAGTTTTGAGATTTCGAGGCATTAATATAATTCTTTGCCATATTGTTGTTGCTGCTACGATTTGAACAGATTTGAGTAGGCCTATACGGGTGGACTTCGAGCAGCCAGTTTTTATTGTTTTACTATCGTTCTAACTTGACGTTGATTTAGTGTTTATAGGCTATTTATTACATATGTGATACAAACCCATATCAGTCATTTGCTCTGTATTTATTTCAATTGTTCAATGCGAGAGAGACAAAGACAGTGACAGACAAACAGATAGATAAACAGACAGACGCAGACAGACACACACATACAGACATGCAGATATTGCAGATATGCTTATTCTGAAACGGTGTAACTTAAACAGACCTCTGAGCTTGAGTTGTTTTCAGCCTTCAGAGTTGTGCTTTATAAATTGGTAGTGCATGACTATGTGTAATATTGTGTATACGTGATCACTGAGGGCCAGTTGACTCCATTTGAGTTATTGTTTTGACTGTTTCTATAATAATGGAATCATATCTGAATTGACCGTCCAAAATTCGCAGCGCATTGTTTTGAATATTTTTACACACTAGTCTTGCTAATGAATTCTTAAATATTGACAAGACATTCCAGTAATATCTTCCGTCCTCGGTAATCGGAGATATTAATTTTAATGCAACTAATTTTTCGTGTCGGCTGCGCTTTGTTCATTGTCGCTTTTTAGGGTCATCGATTTTTTTTGGTTGATATGAAAATAAATGACTTCGTTTGGTCGCGAACTAGTTTCAGATTTTTGTTCGCATTGCATTTCTTGTCTAATTTAGTGTTGTAACGTTTAAATTGCTTTTCTATCCATGGAGTTTCATGGAGTTAAGAGTTGGTTCAAAGTCGGTTTATTTATTTAATTTATCAATTGTTCTACTGTGCCTTAATTGTGTGCATGTTCGGAAAGGTTTGTGAGCTTTCATGTAAAATGTTTGTTACTAGGAAAATAATAAAATAAGAAACTAGAAAATTGCACGATTTTTTTATTTTCATAAATATTTGTGCAAAATTAGACTATGGAGCATTATCGGATCCTGTAAGTCCAAGGTCGACTTGCCATAACTTGACTTTCGTTACCTTGCCTGACTTTTTGACTCGCCTTCCTAACTTCACCATAGCCTACCTGACCATGCTATTGCCTTTCTTTGATAAAATTGCCACAGCTGACTTACCTTACATTACGTCACCTTGACCTTACCTTACTTTACCTGACCTTACTAACCTTACCTCACCTCACCTTACCTCACCTCACCTCACCTTACCTTACCTTACCTTACCTTACCTCACCTCATCTTACATCACCTCATCTTACCTTACCTCACCTCATCTTACATCACCTCATCTTACATCACCTCATCTTACATCACCTTACCTTACATCACTTTACCTTATCTTACCTTACCTCACCTTACCTTACCTCACCTTATATTGACTTGACTTTACTTACCTTGGATTTACTAATTTTGACTTACCCTATATTGACTTATTTTATTTTGCCTAGACTTACCTTGTCTTTACTTTACCCTAATGTACCATGAAGAAGCTGAAGAACTAGCGATGGACATGGCGGCATTTGCGATTTAGCCACGATTTAGTTGCCGACAACTTGTCGGCAATTAAATCGTGGCTAAATCGCAAATGCCGCAATGTTGTTTTCACCCTCTTACCCAGCTTAACCCTCGGGCTACCAAGGGGGGGGGGGTGGTTGCCACCCCCCCTAGGTTTTTCGCAAATTTTTCTCGTTCCGTCTGGAATAAAATTTTGAAAAAATTGGTAGCTGTAGAGGGTTCATTGGGACACATTTTGAGCTAAAACTTTTTATGATGCCCCCTACCGTTCAAAAGTTACACCCGATATACCCAAGGTACCAGGGGGGGGTGGATACCACCCCCCCTAGAATATCGTCTGTAACTTTTCCGCCCCTTAATATTAAGAGACACAAATTATACCATTCTATAGAGGGAATGTAGGGCTACATTTTCATGCTCATTGAGTTGTCTTTTGACAACCGGAAGTGCTCAAAATAAATTAAAATATATATAAAGGTGTTTTATTTTCATAAAAATGTCATGTTTTTTCTATTATAACTTATCCATAATTTATTTTTTAATATAAATAAATTATGCCATTCTGTAGAGGGCATTTAGGGCTATTTTTTAATACTAAATAATTTAAAATTTGATGACCGGAAGTGCTCAAAATAAATTAAAATGTATAAAAATGTTGGGTTTTTTTGCAACGCGAACCGATATGTGTGCGTAAACGTTTTTCAGCGGCTAAAACATGTTTTTTTGTTTTGATTTAACATAAAACAGAATTATTACTAGTTTTTATATTTGTATATTGGACTTTATTATATGTAAACTACTTTTTATATATAAATCATGTATAAAACACACAGAATCTAATATATTCCCTATGCGAAAGCATACATTTTGTGGAATCGACGGGTACCCATGGTAAAAAATTCATAATTTCGAGGTGCCTTCATATTTTCTAAACCTAAATATACCATTTTGTGCAGAAATGAATGCTGAATCGAATGGTGTATTACAAGTTATGATATCTCAAACCAAACCCAAAATCCAGGGGGGGGTGGTAACCACCCCCCCCTTGGTAGTCAGTGTTACAAAAAAAGCTTGGTAGCCTGAGGGTTAAGCTACCCTCAAGTACCAACTAACCCTACTTGTCTTTTAGAGGGCTAAGACGCCGTCATGCATACCGATTTCTCCGTGGGATTTCCGGTCAGAAAATTACACGAGTAAAATCCAGTTGGTTGAACCGTAAGAATACCTAGAATAAGACCAATAATAACCCGAATATAAGACGCAGATAGAAGACTTGAGATGTAGACGACTAGACCATTGGTGGCATCTCGTTGGCACTTGAAGAGATATTCAGCGGAAAATTCAGGTCAACTACTGGCTTCTATATCTCGTAGGATCAGCTCATTAATTACGGTTTGACTTTGGACTCATTCGGTGAAGGCACTTGATCTCAGTCGGGCGGCCAAATCGGCTTAAGACTACAGCTTAGAGTTAAGTGGCCTCTCCATTAGCATAAAAATATGACATGTGGGTCCATTGTCTTTGATGGTGGTGGTGTTGTTGTTGATGCTGGAGACGATCATTTTTATTAATAGGCTATTCTTTATTATTGCTATTATTATTATAATTAATATGTTGCCCAAAATGCTTTTCTTATATTTATATTTTCAATAATATTCTTATCTCTTTTTTTCTAATACTTTTAATAATAATGGTTACTATATAATAATAATAATTAGTATAATTATTAACAATTATAGGTCACAGTCTGGAAACAGGACATTACCCCATCCCGAACATTACCCCTGCCATTATATCCGCCATAGCCCATCATGCATTACCCCCGTAGGATATTACCCCATGCCGTTACCCCTTGCCGTTACCTCTGCCAGTACCTCCCCCTAAGATAGGATGCATCTTTATACATGTTCAGTTGTTTCAAATGAAGTAAGATGATATAAATCACAAAATATTCGATAAAGTAATAAGGCAAAATTCTTTTAATCCTTTAATAAGGAATATAAAATGGTAACTGTACTAAAGTAGAGAGTGTTACATGCATTAGGCTAAATAAGGAAACTATGATGATAAATTAGAGAAAATGGTACATGCGTTAAAAATTGAAACTACTATTATACAGTAACGAATGTCATATGTATTTAAAATTGAAACTATGATAACCTAATTTTCCGATACATTGAAAACTGAACAAATCGCACAGGGCCCAATGGTCCATCTTTTTATTTCAGATTATATATTCAGACCTAGATGTTGTGTGCGATTCCACGTAACCCCCCCCCCCCCAAATAAATTGTTTTCTACTGGCCTGAAGTGTCAATATACATACAGACAATTGACACTTAGTAATTAGCAGCAATTGATGAACTAATTATTCATTGATTAATAGCAACTAATCTCTATTTTGTGCAGTTAACTGGCACAAAATGTAAACAGAAATATGGAAACAAAATATAGAGCCTAACATGTATATTGAATGCGTGGGGTAGTAGTGGCAGGGGTAATATCCTACGGAGGGATTTAACGGTCGGGTGGTAATGGCAGGAGGTAAGGGCAGGGATTGTGTTCGGGGGTGATGCCCTATACCCCATTCTGGTATGAAAATATCCAGGCCCGGTTTAACCACTAGGCGAACTAGGCGGCCGCCTAGGGCGGCAAATTTCTGGGGCGGTAGCCGCGGCACTAAAAGTTTTTAATTTTTAGTCAATTTATATTAATATTTAGAGTGTTATTGCAATATATTACATTTTATTTTTTCCCGCTAGATGAAACGAATTGCATAGTATAAATTTGATCACTAGTTTACTTACTTACGTTATAGGAAATAACGCCACATCCGGTGACGTCATTTCTAAATCAAAATTGGCGTGTAAATATAACATAAATATTGAAAATTGAAAATAAATTAAATATTTGAAATTCGATTGTCGTCGACTGGCTACTTAAATACTTTAGGTAAGATATTTAGCTTTACTTTTGTACAAATGTAAAAAGATATTGATGCAGTTGATCTAAGCAGTGAACTGAAAGCCATTTCAAGACGAGTTGCAAGGTGTAGGCCTACATCGCCACATGATGTACTAAACTTTATATTGAAAAATAATCTAACAGATAGTGTCCCCAACACTGTTATAGCTCTGCGAATTCTCTTGACACTTCCAGTTTCTATGGCTAGTGGTGAGCGAAGCTTCTCTAAGCTCAAAATGATAAAAACATTTGCGAACGTTCATGCTACAAGAAAGACTTGTTGGACTAGCTACTCTGTCAATTCAACATGACATTGCCAAAGACATTGAACTGATGGAACTCGTTTCTACATTTGCTAAAGCAAAAGCGCGAAAAATGAAGTTTTGAAATTACATTACCGGTATAATTCCGTATAGACGAATATACCATTATATAGATTATGTTCTATTCTAGGTAATCCTCCAGTTTAGGTACTTTTATTATTTTGCATTGCTTTCTTCAACACTTAGTCTTTGGTCGCTGTTTTGGGTGAGAATATGTTTTTCGTTTATCCAGCCTCTATTTCTCCCGCGTTATTTTCGTCAATCCAGGTTCTATTTAAGCAATAACACACCTTCATCATGCTTCCAGTGTTAATGTGTTATTTTCGTCAATCCAGCTTCTGTGTCAGGTATAAAAACACCTCTATTCTGCTTCTATTTTTTAAGCGTCTTCTTCGTTCATCCAGCTTCGATTTCACCTAATATCTCCATCATAAAATATAGAAAACCTTCATCCAGCTTCCATTTTTAAAGCTTTTTATCATTCATCCAGCTTCTATTTAAAATATAGAAAACCTTCATCCAGCTTCCATGTCTTAAGCTTTTTATCATTCATCCAGCTTCTATTTCATATATATAAAAACCTTCATCCAGCTTCCATTTCTTAAGAGTTTTATCATTCATCCAGCTTCTGTTTCAGATCAGTTAAAACATTAATCCAGCTTCTATTACTCATGCGTTTTTCATTAATCCAGCTTTTATTTCAGCTTTCTTTTATAGTTCAAAGGGGAAAACATTTTCAATGTCTTCCTTCAAACTATTGCTGATAACTATCCCGTATAACAGTGCAAAATAATAAAAGTACCTAAACTGGAGGATTGCCCTATTCTATTCTTCTTCTTTCTATTGAATGCAAATACGAATTAAAACAAAAGGCACCATAGCATTCCTTTGTGAAAGTTAATATTAATTCAATCTTGGGCGCGGGGGGGGGGCGCAGTGCGACAGGTTCGCCTAGGGTGCCAAATACTCTGGCGCCGGCCCTGAAAATATCACATCATGTTAACCATTGCCATCAGTTCCTAAGGAGCTGATGAACCAGCGGATGATGACAGGCCATTCCGGCTATCACTCGATTAAAAAAAACTTCATAATTTCTATCTGTTTCAAGTTGTTGGACTGTTTGCTATTTCTTAACGAACGTCAAATTCTTATACGAGAACCTTAAAGACGATGTTTTGAACCCATTTTGAGTCGACGGGGTTGTCGAAGTCAGAGTCTCGTCGTGTAAGAAAAAGTTAAGTTTCAATGTGTCTTGATCAAGTAAGACTCCATCGTCCGTCGATTAAGTCCTGAATTATTCATAAGAAAGGTTTGAACATAGAGACGCTCTTGGCTAAGTAGCAAGTAGGCCTATGCATCTCCTTAGGTGGAATCGCCCACAACAGTTTAAGACACCTACTATAAGGTAGATTAATATAATTATCGAACGAATAAAAACACAATTTCTGTATTTATCCATTTTGTTAAGTACTTCCAGAACAAACAAAAAAACAGCCGCAACAACAACTTGCCGATCAAAACCACACAACAGACAATAAACTAAAAATAAATTGATAAATTAAATAAATACGACATGACGACTATCAATACTCAATAGCCTGTCTTTATCTGAACAAATTCTGAACTCAAATGTAAAAATAAGTTAATTAAAACACAATGCAACGTTAAAACAATGACTCGACATGAGATATATACTTATACAGGATATGAGATCGAACAATATGATTAACTTGTAAAATATCTGATTGACTCTAATAAAAAAAAGTCTGACTCAATTGGATGACAAAACGTAAAGTTAGAACGATAACAGCAAACAATAAACGGCGTGTAAAAGAGGTATTCATGAAATAAGACATCAAATCGCAAAAGGTAGAACAATGCTTGACATAACAGCCATTGTTCAATAAATAGGCATTCTTTGATTACTGGCAAAACAGTCAACAAAAACAATAAATAAACGCTTGCATAGACAGAATTATACGTAAATATGTCACGCAGGAAAAAGTTAATAAATTAATATAAAAAATAAATTATCACATATCAAGTAGGCCCTACTTGTAAAAAGTAATTCCAGTGATATTTCTGGGTGATTCTCTACATAGCATGGCAGAGTCGTGCAACATTACACATATCTTTAGTTTCAAGATTTTGAAATCCATTCAGTAAATCGTTGAGCAAAATGTTTTTTCCTGAGCATTTCGAGACATTTCTGCAACTTTCATCTGGCTAGATCTTTTCTCATAGTAGTAGATTCGTTGAGTGAACGAGGTAATCTTTAAGTGATGAGGTGATATCGACAACGTACTTGACCCACTCCTGACAGTGGCCATCTTTAATCCAGCGTTGGGTTGCCTGGCTGGTTCGGTGGAGCAGCCGTCTGAGTCCTCGGCTGAGCCAACGTGCATCCAACAGACCACTTCAGATAATCATCAGCCCACGTGACCACGCCGGTTGATGACGTCTGCTTGACTCTGATTGGCACGTAGTAGAAGACTGGTTCACAGACGTTGGCTGAACCTTGAACCCCGGATGTTGTACAGACGGCTTCAACTAGGTCGGCAGGTTGGCGGTTGGAGTCGGTTCGTACACGGTAGGTCCAGGGGCAGACGGATCTGTCCTGAAGGTTGGATGTGGAGTCCTTAAGAAGAGCGATGGTCAGAGATGCGTCACGTCTTGTTCTGATCTTGACCTCATCGGTGACCTCTGAAGGGGTCAAGGTCGTTCTGGACGATTCATCGACGATTTCTTCAGATCTGAAGATATAGAGAAAAAACAATGAGGTCATTGTTATAAAGATTGCAATTTCTCACTGATTTAATTTCATGTCATGTTGGATAACTTCACTCACGTTCTCTGCTAAGCTTATAAGATGTAATCGGTATTAAGTTTATTTGGTCCATTTTTTACTTTTAAGATCAGGTCCAGTCAAACTCGTGCATTTACTGTATTTTACACCGCAATCGTATTGCAAATGGCATTCGACTCTAGTCGATACTCATTTAGAAATATTGATTGCTTAATGCTCCAAAATGATTCGTGGATATCGGATAAAATTGTTTGGAGTTGTATCAAAATTCACCCGGTACCTGGTATGGGTGAATTTTGGAACAATGGAACCAAAAGGTGAAGGACAAAGATACCGAAATCTTTGCAGGCGCCTAAACAGAGGTCTATTGTTGACGTAGACAAAGACACTGGTTATTTAACAGCTGAGATTTTAAAAAAGATGGTATGAACTATGAAGGCTTTAATTAGAGTTGATTGCATTCCTGGTTTACCTGAACTGTTTTAAGAAGTCGACGATGTCAGCATCTTCCTTTTGCTGCTGAGGCTGGTGCGGTGCCGAAGCAACGAGAGATGCTAGAAACACGATGAAGACAATTGAAGACATCATGATGACGAATATTCTGAATAACTTAGATAGTACAAATATATTTAAATAATTGTATATATAAATATCCAGATGTTAAAGTAGCGGAACACTGCGATTTTGACCGTTTGCTCGAATTGTGTTTGATTGCTGTTCAATATCTCGAGACACTGTACATATATACTCACCCGAACTCTTGAAATCATAATAATTATGAAAAGTACGTTTTCCCCGATACGATGTCATGACAAAATCAACCGAGTTTGCAAGTACATCTTTCCTTCCCATATCCGTGTCTCTGTCACAGTCGCACAGCAACCATCGCGATTGACTCTTGAGGATCATCGCACGCGGCGATGGGATCGTCTTCAGAAATCGATGTATATTCCCAGCGTTGCATAGCAGGAAGCGTTGGCGCATACTTGTGTGTTTATTCTATATGTAATGGAGTCTATTAAGCACGTTTCGACACGATTGTGTGTATTTATAAACGGATACAACGATGGTGCCCTGTTAATGTGTATAATTAATTATCTGCCTAATTACCCGGATATACTCTGGTCATCGCACCCTTCATAATTATTATAGTAGATGACTAAATTTCGAGGTCTGTGAATTGGAGCGCAGTACCCACCACCCCCACTACCACCACCACCACCACCACCACCTCGTGAAGGCTGGTCCTTAGCTTAGCTGAAGGCATTCATTGACTGTTATCGACTGTATGGTTGTGTATAGCATTACAAGGGAATTATCCCCGATATGTTGACTCAATATCTGCAGTTCAAGTAGACCAATATAATACATGGTACATTTGTGACGTCGTCGATACTCTGAACTGCTTGAGAGATTGTAAAGTTTATTTTTATTTCGACGCTTCATAATAATACAGAGCTAGAAGATAACTGGTCAAAATTTTGCACTTGATAAATAAACTCTACAATCTCTCAAGCAGTTCAGAGTATTGACGACGTCACTGTAACGGAATGCTAAGACCACACTATGGCTCGATTGTTTGGGTGGAATTATATTCCAGATCTCAGAGCGGAGATCATGTTACTCATTAGCATACTATATTCCTATTCGCTGCAATGTAGGTTATTGACCTATATGTCACCAATCAACAAGTCGAATGTTTTATATAAAAAATAATATTAGCATATGAATATTAATATATGTCAACATGTACAGCACACAAAACCTTTCTCTAAGGGTTTGGGATAATGTTTGATTTAACACAATCTTCTATTAAATAGCCTTACCTAAAACCAGTACTGATTACAGTAATTTGAGGGATATAATTTTAATATCTACCCTCCCGCGTTGAATTCTTTAGTTCTTGTAGTCATTCACCACCGGCCAGTCTTCATCTTACTCTCATCAATGGCTGATCTCCAGGCTGTTGGCATCTTTTCTCCTTTGTGGATAATTGTCGGACTTTTCTTCTCGAATGTTGAATTTCTTTGCGGTCGCTGCTTACTGTTTGAACAGTTCCTGTTCCTTATCGTATTTACCAACTACTGCGACTTTCATTTACAGTTCGAAGTAGTCTCTGTAGATTATTTATCGTTTCGCAATGTCACGAGATGTAACTTCGTTGATCTAAGGTATACGCTGTAAACTGCAACGCATACACGCTCTTACCGGTAAGTACAGCGCTATATCGATCGTACGTTACGCTCGTTGACCTTCATTATAGTCCACACCTTAGGACACTAAGCGTTCGTTATTCGGCTTCCAATCGTCCCGAATGTCACGAAATCACACGATAATGTTCGACAACAATTACCAACTTCTTGCGATCGCTCAAACCTCCGCCATTACGTCCTTCTTCTCCAGCCTCCCTAGATGCTCTTTGCGCAGGCGTAGCAGACGATCCTTTTGTTCGCCTCCCATTGGCTGACTGACCGAATGTTGCTATATCTCGAAATGTTTGCCCCTGTTTAATATATATTTTTGCCCCTAAGTACTGGTTCTAGTACTGGTTAATTAATTAAACAGAGCAATGTGAAAGTTCTGAATCAAATCATTAATTAATCATTAACTAGGGCCTCTTCCTAACTTAACATGTGTAATTAACATTCAACAATATGTATAGCAGGGTAAGAACGTATGGGTGTGATCAAGGATATCGCTACAACAATCCCCCACAAATTAAAATTTGCTACAAATTTTCTTTTCAATATCCTTATTAAAACTACCCATACTTCTTATAATAGCCTACTCCTACTACTCAGTCATTTACACTAGCACTTACACTAGCTATAGCTATGTAACTATGCAACAACCTACTCAACATTAACATTTAACATCTATTGTGATAATTCAACTTGTATCACCTTTACCGTACCTATACTTGCAATTTACATTGCATTTACACTGATTCTCCTATCTACATGTCTAATTCTACTTACTCTAATCCTCGGCTTAAATAGTCAGCCACTACATTGTCACTACCTTTGAGGTATCTAACTCTAAAGCTGTAATTCTGAAGCATTAGGTACCAGCGCATTACTCTAGCATTTCTTATGTTACCAGTCTTTAAGTATTGCAGTCCTAAGTGGTCAGTCTCTACCACAAATTCCTGTCCATACAGGTAGCGGTTGAACTTTCTAATCCCCCAAACCATCGCCAGGCACTCTCTCTCCTCCACAGAATAGTTCCTTTCACTTTCACTAAATTTCTTGCTTGCATAAACCACTGGATGCATAACCCCATCATGAATCTGCATCAGCACACATCCCATCGCCGTATTGGACGCATCCGTTCTCAAAGTGAATTCCACACCAATCTCAGGTAACTTCAATATCGGTGCTTCTGATAAAGCATTCTTTAGACTCTGAAATGACCTCTCTAGATCATCATTCCATTCGACTGTTATCCTGGCAATCTTCCTTTATCTTATCAACAGATTCTTCCTTTGGTTTAATCATATTTTAGTTATTTTCCTTTCACTCAACATAACTCGCAAACCTACCTTCAACAATAACTCAACTTAATCTCATAATGTATTATATTTACATATCTACTTACTTAACTATTCTATACTTACTACTATCAACTTCTGTTTGCAGGACTTCTGCTCTTCTTTGGACAGCTCGTCCTGTCTACATCCATCCTATTACTTTTCCTCAAAACTCCTTACACTCACATCTCTGTTAGTTCTATACCTAACACTGCCTTTAGGACATGACTTTTCTCCGTCATTCCATGACCTACTTTTCCACCTACTCAGATCATTGCGACCTCCATAACTCTTATTTTGTCTTCCTCCTAACTGATTAGCTGGTTCTTCTCTGTACCACGGTCTATTATTTCTCCAATTATATCTGCATGTGTTCCTCCTATTCCACCTTATTTCTCTACTATCCACATTTGGATTCTCTTCGTATTCTCCGTACCTCCATTCATTCGATCTCCTATATTGGCTCACATTTCGTTTATTTCTATTCTCTTCATTTCTCCAGTCTGCTCTTTCTTTCCAACATTTACTCTGATTTCTACGACTGTCACTTAATTCACTGCCTCTGCCCGTGATTAAGTATCTATCATGTGTTTCTACCAATCTTAGTGGTTCATTTCTAAAGGTCTTCTTTACTGTTTCACCTTTTCGCTCTTTTCTATCTTTGTCGTGTGTACGTGTACCGTACCCGGCTAATATCCCTTTCACAGGCCCCTCTGCCTTCGACTGCTCTATGGTATTGAACCTAAATGCTGCGTCCAGACCACCATCCATCTTATCTTCAAGTGTGTCACGTTCACCTTTTAGCAAATAATCTTCTTTGAACGTCACCTTTTTATGCACTGTCTCCTCGACATCACCAGTGACTACCTCCTTACTAGCATCGCCCCTTGTGACATCATCCTCATGGGTACTCACTCCAACGTCTTTGACCCTGATTTCATTTGTAAACCCAATTCCTTTTGGTTTCTTCTCCAATAAACCGGGATTTACTATCAACTCTTTGACCAAGTTCTTTATCACTAATGCCTCTGCTTTCCCTTCAAATTCTTTACTTTTGATGTCAATCAGAGCTGTTGGGTATTTTACTTTGGTTCCATGAGCAAATCTGCAAACCATTTTACGTCCAGTATACTGGTATGGTTTCTCTAAACCCTTTCTAATGGCAACACATGTTGCACCCGAATCATTTAGTGCCTTCACCTGTTTCCCATTCACCAACGCCATGCTCGTATAAGCCCTCATCGTTTCTGCTCCTTCAGCTTCATAGCACGATATGGTAACCTCATGTTCCACATCTTCCTCTTCTCTATCTTCAAAACACTGCATAGTGGCGACCGTATGCGACCTTGCGCCTGGTCCCATCTTATCGCATTTTGATGCATAATGTAACGTAGATCCACAATGAAAGCACCCTCCTCTTGGATCTTCTCTACCAACTTCCCTCCGTTTACTATTCCTAAAATCCCATTCATTTTTGAACCGACCTCTATCTTCGTACCTGTCCTGTTCCCTGTTCCTATTCCGTCCAAGACTACTACTTCTATTCTCACTATTGCTCTTTGCAAATTCTCTAAAACGACCTTCAGGTTCAGTGTCCCTTTCTTTGTGAATAGGTGTCCGCTTCCTCTCGCTAATTTCTCTAGCCTCCACATAATTCTGTGCTTTTTCTAGCAACGTTTCCAAATTCACCTTACCCTGCTCTTTGAGAAAGCATCTCATCTCATCATCACATGTCACTAAGAACTGATCACGCAATACCAGTGTCTCTAATCCTTTATAATCATTCTTGAATCCAGCCATTGACAACCACTGCCTCAAATATCGTCTCAATCTCTCAACATACTGAGTTACAGTTTCGTCTGTGTCACGTTTAGAAGAGCGAAACTTTTTTCTATACCCATTTTCCGTGAGCTGGAATCGTTTCAACAGTTCCTCTTTTAATTTCTTGTAATCTTGTGCTTCATCTACTTCCAACCTCTCGAAAACTTGCAATGCTTTTCCGTCTAAGGATTTCACTAGTGTTAATGCCCACATTCGTTCTGGGACTTCATATGCCATGCAGGTCCTCTCGAAGCGTAGTAGATAAGCATCAAGACAATCTCTGTCTTCCCTAAATACTGGCATCTTCACATTCTTGGCATTATTATTCTGTCCACTGGTTTCCCTATTATAACCATTTCCAATCCAATCATCTCTATCGCCTTGTCGTCTTTCTTGTTCCAGTTCTTTAAGTCTAATCGTTTTCTGGTTGTCTAATTCAATCCTCTTCAGATTGGCTTCTCTCTCTTCAGAACTCCTCTTTTCTTCCATTTCTAGCTTTCGTAACTCTAATTCCTCATTACGTCGTTTGTCAGCTTCAGCTATCTCTTCTTGACGTCTCTTGTCAGCTTCTCGTTTCTCTTCTTCACGTATTTTGTCAGCTATCTCTTCTTGGCGTCTCTTGTCAGCTTCTCGTTTCTCTTCTTCGCGTATTTTGTCAGCTATTTCTTCTTGACGTCTCCTGTCAGCTATTTCTTCTTCGCGTATTTTGTCAGCTATCTCTTCTTGACGTCTCTTGTCAGCTTGGATCTCTTCTTGTCTCTCTCTGACAAAATCCCTAAGCCCTTGATCCGAATAACCAAGGTCCGATCCAACTTTAATCCACTTTGCGAATTCCGCCGCCATTTGTCAAAGTTTAATTATCTTATAGACAATTCTGCGCTAGAAAATTTTCTAAAGCGCTATTTAAATTTTCGCGGTGAATCAGTTCAACCTTAGACCTGACCTCTTTGTCAACCAATAACAGTCAGTATAATTGAACTACCAGCTACGTCACACCTAATTAATATTCAAACGGCGCTTGAAGCTTATACACACGTGAGTCAAACTAATTTCTATCGTAATTAAACTATGCAGTCTAATACTTCTTAGATCCCTTAGATTTACAGTCTAAAATTGTTCTAGATCCCTCGGACGAAGCCCCCAGTTTTGTAACGGAATGCTAAGACCACACTATGGCTCGATTGTTTGGGTGGAATTATATTCCAGATCTCAGAGCGGAGATCATGTTACTCATTAGCATACTATATTCCTATTCGCTGCAATGTAGGTTATTGACCTATATGTCACCAATCAACAAGTCGAATGTTTTATATAAAAAATAATATTAGCATATGAATATTAATATATGTCAACATGTACAGCACACAAAACCTTTCTCTAAGGGTTTGGGATAATGTTTGATTTAACACAATCTTCTATTAAATAGCCTTACCTAAAACCAGTACTGATTACAGTAATTTGAGGGATATAATTTTAATATCTACCCTCCCGCGTTGAATTCTTTAGTTCTTGTAGTCATTCACCACCGGCCAGTCTTCATCTTACTCTCATCAATGGCTGATCTCCAGGCTGTTGGCATCTTTTCTCCTTTGTGGATAATTGTCGGACTTTTCTTCTCGAATGTTGAATTTCTTTGCGGTCGCTGCTTACTGTTTGAACAGTTCCTGTTCCTTATCGTATTTACCAACTACTGCGACTTTCATTTACAGTTCGAAGTAGTCTCTGTAGATTATTTATCGTTTCGCAATGTCACGAGATGTAACTTCGTTGATCTAAGGTATACGCTGTAAACTGCAACGCATACACGCTCTTACCGGTAAGTACAGCGCTATATCGATCGTACGTTACGCTCGTTGACCTTCATTATAGTCCACACCTTAGGACACTAAGCGTTCGTTATTCGGCTTCCAATCGTCCCGAATGTCACGAAATCACACGATAATGTTCGACAACAATTACCAACTTCTTGCGATCGCTCAAACCTCCGCCATTACGTCCTTCTTCTCCAGCCTCCCTAGATGCTCTTTGCGCAGGCGTAGCAGACGATCCTTTTGTTCGCCTCCCATTGGCTGACTGACCGAATGTTGCTATATCTCGAAATGTTTGCCCCTGTTTAATATATATTTTTGCCCCTAAGTACTGGTTCTAGTACTGGTTAATTAATTAAACAGAGCAATGTGAAAGTTCTGAATCAAATCATTAATTAATCATTAACTAGGGCCTCTTCCTAACTTAACATGTGTAATTAACATTCAACAATATGTATAGCAGGGTAAGAACGTATGGGTGTGATCAAGGATATCGCTACAGTCACCAATGTCCTGTATATAAATGTAGGCCTATATTATAGGCCTACATTTATATGCAGGTACATGATCGTCGTTTATTAAATTAGTTGGATACATGTATACCATCCAGGGGCGGATCCAGGGGGGGCCAACCCGGCCATGCCCCCTTCATTAAAAATTGCATGGGACGTGGCCCCCCATTTGATTTCATGAAGCCATTAAATAAATGTAGCGGGAGAGAAAAACAGGACATCAGGCCCCCCCTATTAAAAAATCGCATGGGACGTGGCCCCCCATTCGATTTAGCGGTTGAAATAAATGACGGTATCCTCTTTTCCCGGAAAATTGGTCGATGACTAAAAAAAGTCATCAACTTTTTGGGCGGATGAATTGGTATCTTTTCCCCGGAAAATTGGTCGATGACTAAAAAATCCACAAAATTTTTCCCCTGTTCCACCAACAAGACCGAAAATTTGCCCCCCCCCCTTCGAAACGTTCTGGATCCGCCACTGATACCATCTGCTGTTGTTAGCACCAATTATACTCTGTCGTTGCTGATTGCAGTGAGCATTATCCACGGTGAGAATTGCCATGGGGATTGAAGAGGATTAATCTACCTTCAGTCTTTCTTAATGCCCCACAGTAAAGTCGTCATTGTATATTTCAACTCCACACAAATCACGTCTGACCTCAGCTATTTTTCTGCATTATTCTCATTCTTACCCAGATACAAGACCATGACCGAGAGAATATTCTCCCGCGTTTACGCCGTTTCTCTCACTCTCGATAATACACGCGCAAACACACACAGCAATAGGAGCAACAAAAACCCACTTGGTAACATCTTCAGTCTCATGGGAAGGGCTTCCCTAGCAGCCTCGGACAGGCGTCCTTAATTCCACTTCATATCGATACACTGAGACATTGGTATTTTTACCAGACATAACGAAACAGGAAATCATGTCTTCCATTTCTACAACAAGTCTCAACCACATCATGTGTGTTTATAAATGTAAATTTATGTTTATGTATATTCGCTCTCAGATGCCAATGACGCTGCTATGCAAAAGAAATCTGCAGGATGTAAACCAGTCGTTTACAATAATTAAGCAATGCACGGCTGCCTCGACCGTGTTTAAGAAACTAATGACCCCACTTTGAGAAGGGATGCGAGTGGCTTATGAATGGCAACGAGATATAAACTGAAGAATGGCACAGCTGTATAGGGCATGGGAATTCCCCTATGCCATTGTCTGAATACCTGCTCTTCGAAATAGGTCGATTGATTGTTGAGGAAGGGATCAGCTGTTTGTACTCAAGTGTTTGCTTATCAAGACATGAAGAGATCGGGCGGTTTTCGTCAGAAGCAGAGGGACTTCGTGTGTCGACGACTTTCGTTTCCCATTATTATGATTTCAATGGCCCTTAATTTTTTTAAACTATTTTTAGTAACAATGAATTTTTTAAATTAAAACTCAGTTCTAAATTCGAGAAATAAGAGAGCCAGGTGCTATTGCTGGATATTTTGATTTAATGACAAAAGTCTTAACAATTAAGATTCCAATTATATAAACGAATAAACTGACCGAACGGGTAGACGGACATTTCCCATGAACAAACCCCCCCGGACAAACCCCGGACAACCCCCATGGCAGGACAACCCCCATGGCAGGACAACCCCCCCCCCCCCGGTTGAACATATTGCGTATAAGTGGTATTCATATAAAACGCCGGTCCTAAGTAGGCAAGTTAGATTTATGAAAAGAAT
This sequence comes from Lumbricus terrestris, assembly GCA_949752735.1. NCBI lineage: Eukaryota > Metazoa > Annelida > Clitellata > Crassiclitellata > Lumbricidae > Lumbricus > Lumbricus terrestris. Next base: position 45,983,757 of record OX457048.1, read on the forward strand.
TGTCGCTAAATAGAAGCCGGATTGATACAAAATAATGCTACTTAAATGGAGGCTGGATTGATGAAAATGCTCTTGCTCAAATTGAAGTTGGATTGATGAAAATAGTTTTGCTTACTTTGGGGCTGGATTGATGAAAATAATTGTTAATTAAATAGGAGTTGGATTGATGACAAGGATTCATGGTGTCCTAAATAACCCCAACAGGTATATTATATTTATATCGGAATGACTGAAAGTAGATAGATTAAGACTATTCTAGGACATTTGACCCAAACTATGGTTAAACTTTTCCAAACCACCCATAACCATGGTTCAAAAATATAACCACCCATAACCATGCTTCAAAAAATATATTCACCCATAACCATGGTTCAAAAATATAATCACCCATAACCATGGTTCAAAAATAAATCACCCATAACCATGGTTCAACTTTTTCCAACACACAAATTTATTTTTTTTCCTACTATTTAAAAAACACAAAAAATATTTTCTTGCCAACTTCTGCCAACTACCCAAAACATGGTTAAACTTTTCCAAAACACCCCAGCCCACGGTTAAACTTCTACCAACCACCCCAGCACGCGCCTATGACTCATCACGCGGGGAATTTCCAGTAGTTTCGAATTTAGGGTGAGTGGGAAAAACCAATCATCACATGGTCACTAAGTTTTCATTATCTACCCACGAATTAAAAGACTCTGGGTATCCTAACCACTTCACGAGCGATTTCTTCCCACGTTTCCTGATAATCTTTTCTATTCTAAATATTTCTTGAGTCGTTTTCTGTAGCTCCTGTTCATAAAAACTACCTTGTATTTCCTCACCATTTGAATCAGTAATCTTATAAGTTGGAGGAACCGTGTATTGAACTCCAGACACGGTAAAAACTTCTTCCGTCCACCTAGGTGTATAACCCTTGTCAAAAATATTCTTCTTCTTAGTTATTCTGACTTTATCACCAATCGTGAATATAGGCATAATTGGTTCAGAAATCTCTTTGTCATATAAATTCATAAATACAGTCTTTTCATTCACTTTCAAACTAGCCTTCGTGGGGGTCATTTTAATGGAAGAATGTCTTGTTTCATTATAATTATCCACCATTTTGTCTAATATATCGATATATCTTCTCGTTGAATTAGCTGTAAAGTACTTGAACATTTTATCTTTCATAGTCCTATTCCATCTCTCAACGACGCAAGATTTTTCTTCATTCTCAGTAGAGTACAACTCAACCAAATTCTTAACGTCCTTGTTATAAAATTCTTTCCCTTTATCCACCCAAACTTTCCCCGGTTTTCGCCCACCCCTGAGTATCTTCACAAAACCACTAGCTGTTGATTTCCCACTCTTATCATTCAATGGTACAATCCAACCGTACTTGGAAAACACATCTATAACGGTTAACAAGTATTTCGCACCATCGTTATCTTTAGCGAAGGCCTGCATATCGACTAAATCAGCGGCCCAAATCTCATCTATCCCACTAACATACACTTTTCTCTTTCGAAAATGTTTAACCGCGGGTCTATGCAATTCATTCGCCAGTTCATCAGTCCACTTTAGCGTTTTTTCTTTCTCCCCACAACTTTGCCGTTTTTTGAAGGTAAACCTAACCCGAGACTAGCTTTAGTAGATAATATAGGTTTCACTATGGCCCTCTCTACACGCTCCCGCAAGCTCGGATTAGGAATGTTGTTCAAATCATTAATCATCACTCTATCTGCGATATTCCTAGAAGCCGTATCGGTGTGTTGATCGTAAGCTAAATCATGGTGATAAGCGGCGTTATCTACCCTATCCACAGGTTTACTCCACCCTTTGTAAGTCCCGTCAGGATTCAGTCTCAAATCTAGCCTAGTACCGGGACCGAGAAACTGATGGCCTGGCAAATGCATCTCACCGGGAAACTTAGCCCAAGGTAGCTTAATGTTACTAGTAGCTGCATTCAACGAACTAACTAAATCTCCACCTTTCTTAGCTCCTTTTACGAATTGAGTTTTAGTTTTCCCGCATACAACGCAAACGCCCCTAAGCATGGATCTCCCGTTATTAGCTACGGCGTTCTGCACATCTCTCGTTTCAGTCTGTTTTTTACATTTTACGCAATACATCTCGCTTTTTTAATACATAAATAAAATGGAAATCAAAGATATGAGTTGGGGATCTGCGTTATCGGAAAGATTTAATAATCCTTTGCTACCCAAAAGTATACGGGGGTTGATAATAGGAAAGTCCGGCTGCGGAAAAACGACGCTTCTTCTGAATCTATTGCTCAGATCAGGCTGGTTGGACTATAATAACCTCCAGGTATTCGGCAAATCTCTGTTTCAACCGGTATATCGCATTATTAAAAAGGCATTCGAAGAAAAATTACCAAAAGAATCGATCGTTAGATTATTCGAGCAGCAGGAGGAAATCGCTAGACAAAATATATCACCAGCCCTTGTTATGGAAGAAATGGCAAAAATCTCAAAAGCTAAATCCGATATAATTGCCAAGTTCTTTGAAAAAGCTGAAGACGTGCCAGACCCGAGTGCCATGAGTAGCGAAAAGAATAATCTGATGATTTTTGATGATTTACAATTGGAAAAACAAAACAAATGCGAAATGTATTATATTCGGGGGAGGCATAGTAATGTGGACTGTTTTTATCTCGCTCAGAATTATTTCAAACTGCCTCGGCAAACGATCAGAGAGAATACAAACTTTATTTGTCTGTTTGAACAGGACCATCAAAATATCAACTATATTTACAACGATCATGCTAGTACGGACATGCGCAGAGAGGAATTTAGAAAACTATGCAAAACGGTGTGGGATCAACCGCACGGATTCCTTGTCATCGACCACAGTAGCGAAAAGTACAATGGCAAATATCGCTGCGGATTCGATCAATTTTATGTAATCGAGGATCCACTGTAGTAAAATTTAATTTAATCAAAATGGAAACATCGCTTCTCAAACAGATAGCTGATAATACGGAAAAGACGGCTCGTAACACGGAACCAAAAACGTCATTTTACATTCTGGTAAGCGAAAAGAGCACAAAAATCAGAACAAAGTTTAATCCACCTATTGAACTAGACAAAAATAAAAAATACGAAATGGCCTTAGTAAATCTCGCAACATACTATTCTTTCCCTAATATAGATGCTACAAACAACAACTTTAGGTATTCACCGACTGGTGTGAGCCCTTGGTTTAATATAGAAATACCGGAGGGAAGCTATGAAATAACAGATATCAACGACCACATACAGAGAATCATGAAGGAGAATGGGCATTACGACAGGGTAAATTCAGAGTACTGTATCTCAATAGAACCAAACACCAATACGTTGAAGACTGTGTTAAATATAGCAGACCACTATGCGGTTGACTTTTCGTCTAAGAATTCGATTGGAAAGGTTCTAGGTTTTATAAAATATATCTATCTTGAAGGATATAATGAATCGAAGAACATAGTAGATATAATGAGTATCAGCAATTTACTAGTGACCAACGACATTATCGGGTCTTCGTACATTAACGGAACGACGGTAAACGTAATACATTCTTTTTTCCCGAACGTAGCCCCGGGATACAAAATTATCGAAGTGCCGCATAATTTAATTTATCTCCCCATTACGCTATCTACCATTTCAACGATGACAACGATGCTCACAGACCAAAATGAGAAAGAGGTAAATCTTAGAGGAGAAGAATTGACGATTCGTTTTCATATCAGAGAAGTTTGAAAGTTTTTTTTGTAAACTAAAATGAGTCGCTACATAGGCTATAAAGTCAATATTTCAGAAGGGCAACGAGACAAAATTCAAAAATCTCTTCAAGCGGGAACTGGTGTGAGTATCAAACTAGCGCACGATGATTTTAAAGGCAACGATATGTTCGCTTTCACACAGGCTCAAATCAATAAAATGACCAAGGCGTACGAAAAAGGAACAGGCGTAGTCATCAAAATGAGTAAAACGCAATTGGAGCATAATAAGAAAGTCGAAGGAGGATTCATAGGCGCCATTCTTCCGTTTCTAGCAACAGCGGCTAAATTCCTTATACCTAGTTTAGTTACGGGGGCTATGAGTGGCTTAGGTTCCGCAGCCACGTCGAAGATTGTGGATAAAATCAGCGGATCTGGAGTAGCGTACTTGAAGAAAGACGATATGGGGTGGAAGATAAGAGCAGCTGGGTCTGGTTTGTACATAACCCCATGGCCAAAAGGCGCCTCGATAGCAGGATCCGGGCTGTATATGAAAACAGGGTCGGGGTATGTGCCTGTTGGTAAAGGATTTTTACTAGGTCCTGATTCCCCGTTTAAAAATATTCCGTTTATCGGCAAGATATTATAATTTAGTGTTTATAAAATGTCGAGACCATTACACAAATTTGGAACTAAACCAACTAGGCAGGCCGAGGTTAGAACGCAACCCCTGCAAGTCCATTGGAAGATTACGAGGGGCGTTACCCACAATCCAGTTAGGCTACTAGGAGGTGTAAGGTGGGAGATTTTTGCGCAAAATGTTATAACGATACAACCAAAGACGACAACTACGCTAACTCTTGGACTCGGGGTAGAAATGAGTGCAGGACTTTGTCTCATTTCCCTCAAACAGAGTATCAAAGAACTAAGATGCAGTCTACAAAACGAAGTGGTTTCGGATGATGTGGTTGATGATATCATAGTCACTATTCAAAACAACTCCGATTCAGTGGTAACCATTAACGCGGGAGATTCGCTATGTCGTGTAAATTATCTAATCTAAAAAATATATCGCGTAAATAAAACGAATGGAATACGAAGGCATCAAAACAACGCAATCACTCTATCCGAAACTACCGTCAGCACCGGAAGGGGAAATACATATCGTTACAGGGTCTGCGCAAACGTATCGGCTCCAAAAGATTGGCGAAATTAAGAAGGAAATCGAACAAGAACGCGACAAAAGAGCAGCGTTGAGTAAAAAGTACCATAGAAGTGTAAGCGTAATCGGCGCGGTAGGTGGAGTCCTCTCAGCGGTCACGATGGGGCTTGGAATTTCAGGAATCGGAGTATTATCCACTATAATCGCAGCACCCATTGCTATGGCTTTAGAAGGAGCGGCATTAGGTGTGGGGTTGCTAAGTATAATCGGTATCTACATCAGTAAAAAGCTTGCGTTGAAGGCTGAGAAGCATGAAAAGATCAAAACGCTAGCCGACGCGAAACTCAACACGATCAGCGACCATATTTCAAAAGCTCTCATGGATGATAACATTTCAAACGAGGAATATTCCCTGATCCTGAGCGAGATTGAAAAATTCAACGGCATGAAAGAAGAAATTAGGACTAATATCAAAGTTGCGATAGACGCGATGGACGATGTGACGAAACAATCGCTCATCGATCGTGGAAAAGATGAAGCCCGGCAGTACTTTCAATCTATGTTTGAGAAAAATAACGTATCTATCAAAAAAACGACTAACGCGAACATACGTGAAAACATGTAGACATATGTTGTTACGTCGGGAAATACGTCTAACATATGTTTTGAATCATGTCAAAAAATACGTCTGAAAATATTATATTTTTTTTACTTACTAAAATGCCGGATATAATAGATGATTCGCGGGTGGAAAGAATAATCCTCGACTATATCGATAAAACGCTAACTATAGAAGCAATCAACACGATCAACGAGTATATTTTAAAAGCTCTCATAGACGATAACATTTCAGATGAGAAATATTCGTTGGATGAGGGTCCGATAGATATTAAAATAGAGGTGGATATAATGGGAAAAAAGATGCGATGGGGGCTATGTCTTAAGAAATTTCATAAAGAATCTATAAAAATAACGACTAACGCAAACACATATGAAAACATGTAGACGTATGTCGTTACGTCTGGAAATACGTCCAACTTATTTTTTTTCTTACTTAATTAAAATGTCGTTTGTAAAAATAACCGATCCCGCGAAAAGAGAGTTTTTCGTTGCGGAGTTTCTGAAATCAGAGAAGGATTTTCTTCTAAACTATTTATCGGAGAAATTAGGTGATTCGAGGATGCAAAGTATAATCGACAGCTATATCGGTAAAAGGCTGATGATGAAAGCTGAGATGATTGAAAAGATCAAAACACTAGCTGACATGAAACCCGAAGCGAGCAACGATGATATTTCAGTTTTGATTGAGTCGATGCTGAGCGGGATTGAAGAATTCAATAGCGAGAAAGTCGCGATGGATGTGAAATATCAGAAAAACAGGGAGAATATTCAACAAAGCTATTTATTAGAGTTTATAGATGATTTGTGGGTGCGAAGAACAATCGTCGACTATGTCGTTAAAAAAGATGAGATGGATGAAAAGATCAAAACGCTAACTTTTGAGACAATCAACACGATCAGCGACTATATTTCAAAAGCTCTCATGATCGATAACATTTCAGATGAGGAATATTCGCAGGCGCAGTACTCGAAAGAAATTAAATTGGAGATGGATATTAAATCCGAAATGGAAAGGGTACAAAGAGACTATCAATGTACGAAATGGTTTTCAATTTGGTAACGAATTTATCTTAAAAAAAGACATACGTGAAAACATGTAGACGTATGTCGTTACGTCGGGAAATACATCCAACTTATGTTTTTCACACGTCTAAAAACACGTCTGAAAAACATTATATTCCTAATTTTAAAATGTCGTTTCTAAAAATAACCGACCCAGCGAAAAGAGACCTTATCGTTGCAGAATATCTGAAAACAAAGAAGAATATTCAACAAAACTTTTTATCGGAGAAATTAGGAGATTCGGGACTACAACAAGATTTAACCAAGTTCTTCAAACCTATCGTTGATTCCCAATCCGCAATTTCCAAAGAGCAAAATGTCTTACTGTCCGCTATCAATCAAAATTCGGTAGCTACTTCAAATGCGCTACAAGCACTTCCTTCGTTACAGGGCCTTCAACATCCGGCGATAGAAGCGTATAACCCCAATCCGACTGAGGATATCAAAACCCTGTATTTTGGAGATATGGCGACTAAGTACCTTCGTCAATACCTCTCCGATAAAAAAATCGCCGACACGACGTTTGGAATAAAAGAAAAAAATAACCAATTCTACATCGGCGACACTCCGATTTCGATTCAAGGAGATGACGTGACGGTTGTAAATAAGACTTACACAGGAACACCGGGACTTTGGGAGTTGTTGACGCTGAAAGAACCGAACGCCACGATATACGATGATAATGACATGGCTGATTACGCCGAGATTCTAGATGTGACGAATGCTATGAGACAGTCAAAAAATCCAAACAGACCTATATCATCTTCGGGTGCCAAAAATAATCAAATTATCAAACCGATATGGGGGAAGATTCAAAAGAAGGTCCCAGGTACGGTAGGTAAAGGCGTCGGTGTAATCGTCATCTCCGAAGACCCTAATGTATTAGCGAAACAGCTAGAGCTAAGAATTCAGAGCTACAGGGTGGGTAACAACGGAGTAAGAAACGAGATCGTGGCGATATGCGACGAGTTATTACGGCAAGAAGCGCTGAGTAAAGATGGTTACAAAAATATAATGTCGACATTATAAAATGCTGATCATTAAAAGAAGGAGTTACAGGAAGCAATACGTTATCGGCGGATCCGGCATATTCGACACTATTTCCGGATTTTTCAAAAGACTAGTCACATCGAACGCCGCCAAACAGTTAGCGACTAGAGCTCTTAGTGCGGGTAAAGACGTGGCAACAGAAATTGGGAAAAAGGCTATCGATGTCGGAAAAATAGCCGCAACCGACGCTGGCAAAAGATTAGTAGAGAAAGCTGCGGTTAAAATGTTGACTGCTCCTAAGAAACAGGTTACGCAAGAAAGTAGAGATATTATTGATCGACTTAGTAGCGTCGGGACGAATTCGGAGAATATTAATAATCTGATGATGGGGAATGGTTTGAAAAATGTCCCGTCGATCCAAGATTTAGTGCGTATGCAAAACGGCGCGGGAATGAAGGTTGTGTAAAAATTAAATATTATCGTATAATAAAATGAAATCAGATATTCTAAACTTTACCGAACAACCTCTGATTGATGAGGGTATCGAGCGCTACCAATACCACCAGTATGAACCGATTCAGGGAACGAATATAAACACCGCAGGGGGAGAGATAGTAATCAACATTTATTCTCACGATGTTTTCAACCATCCGGCGGAATCTTACCTATTATTCGAGGGTAGATTGACGAAGGCGGACGGTACCTTCTACGCTAATGCTGATGCCGTAACCCTTACGAATAATGGACTCATGCATCTTTTCATCAATATTAAATACACATTAGGAGAACAAGACGTTGAATCATTACGTAACCCAGGTCAAGCGACTACGATGCTCGGTTTACTCAAATACCCAAATGATTTTCAACTAGCTCAAGGTTTGAATCAGTTGTGGTATAAGGACAGTGGCGCGACTGCTGTTGTTGCGGATAATCTTGGTTTCGCCGTTAGACAGTCGTATCTAATTCGAAAACCGGGAGACAAAGGCACGTTTAGTTTTATCGTTCCATTGAGCCATATTTTTGGATTTTGCGATGATTACGATAAGGTTATTTATGGAATAAATCAGAAGCTAACTCTTGTTCGAAAGATGACAACGACGCAATTTTTAGACTCGCCGCTGCGGGTGCTGGGAAAGTTAGGCTAGACAAAATCTCGTGGTTCATGCCGCACGTTAAGCCATCTCTCATGGAGGATTTGCAACTGGTCAAAACGATCGAATCGAAAGTATCGCTACCAGTTGCATACAGGGCTCGCCAATGCGATGATATAGGCGTCCCACAGACGACTACTTTTGACTGGTCACTTGGCGTCAAGTCATCGGCTGAGAAACCGAGGTACATCATCATTGGATTTCAAACCGATCGTGGCGGTGATCAAGAAAAAAACCCATCGATTTTCGATCATTGCAATCTAAAGGACATCTTCGTCATGTTAAACACGGAACAATACCCAGCCGTCGGCTTCAACCTATCATTCCCGAATCAGCAATTCTCGCGAGCTTACAGAGAAGCGGCCTTGTTTGGTGAAAAATTCTACGGAACAGACGAACTGGTATCGCAAAGCAATATCACACCGTCAGACTTTAAAGACCTCTTCCCGATTATGGTGATTGATGTAAGCAATCAACCTGAGCGTCTAAAGTCATCGTTTGTCGATCTCAAGATCAAAGCTATTTTTAATGCTGCTCCGCCGGTTGGTACAAATGCGTACGCGGTGATGATTTACGACAAGTTACTTAATTTTAAATCGGATGGTGCGAAATTGACCATGGTGTATTAAAAAAATATCTTGTACTATAAAAATGAAACTGACAGAATTGAAAACGCTGGTGAAAAAGCACGGTATCAAAAGATGGACTCATCTCAACAAGCCTGAACTTATAGATCTATTGTTCGAGAAGGGTGTACTTTCGCGTGATATCGCTGAAAAAGAGAAACAGCGGCGAGAACCGAAGGTGCCAAGCACGGACCCTAAATATGATAGATTGAAAAAAATCAGAAACCAACCGAGACGAGTAGATATATTTGACCTAGAAACGGGTGAAGTAAGCTCGTATACATCGATTTACAAAGCAGGTAAAGCACACGGGGAAAGCGCGCGAACAATCTTATTTTTCAATGACCGAGTATGGAGAAATAGATACGAAATTAAAGTTCATGAGAGAAAGGAGGGTGGTGACGATTTTGTAACGAGTTAAATTCAAAACTAAATGTGGTTTCGAATTTTAAGGTCGTATGAAGGCTGCTGAAAACTCGTGGGCTTTAATGTTTGAGTCAACGTCTGATAAAACAGCTATCTCGAGGTAGTCGGTATTATCTAATCGAACTAGGCAAGTACCCGATACATTATTATTAGCTGCGGGCGTACCTCCACCGCCAAAGTCACCTCCACCACCGGGCATCTTCATGTACGTTGTTCCATTTTTGGTCAAGGAAACATTACCGCTAGTTCTAGCACTATTAGCGTGAAATTCCACAAACACCGTAACTAAATAACATCCGGCTTTCTGAGGAAAGAAACGTTTCGTATCCATGAAACAATTATCCTGATCGAATCTTTTTCTCGGAAAATTTACTTGCGTCGTAACGCTAGCGGGGATAGCCTGAACAGCGCGGGAGTAACCACAAAACGCCGGGCCAAAGAAACGGTTGGTCGAAGCAATTTGTTCGTCGACATATTTTTTATTAGTCAAATGATTATCGTTAGACGGAACGTAAGGGTGATTCGTCACCAAATCTACACCTTGTCCATAACTTAGAGCCTCATCCATTCCTGCATCCGGATTATTCGTTATAGGAAGACCTTTAATGCATTTACCATTCATATTTAGATCTCCTGTAGCCGCATTCGCTCCATCTCGTCTTAGAAAAGTATTGTTGACTTGGGATAATGTGACACCACCTGCTATTACTCGTGGTGTTGATCCACCATCCATTTGACCAAATATGTTTACAGGCATTTTATTACGCTATTAATATTTTTGGTTCAAAAAAATAGTTATGGTCGTAAGAATGCGAGGGAAAAGTCCTTAGCAACTATACCTAAAGCGGTGTGTGAATAAACGCCTATCTCGAGGTAATCTCCTTCGGCTAGATAAAGTATGGTACTACCTGTTGCATTGATAGTACCACCTGACACACCCTCTCCACCCGCAATTTGCATATGCACCCCGGAATTTTTATACAGGTAAACGAAACCCGAAGTAGCAGCACCGAAGTTACGAAATTCTATGTGCGTCGAAACGATATAGCAACCGGGTTTACCGGGCTCGATTATAGTAGTCCCTATTCTACCGTTGAACTCTCTATCGAATCTGTCTGTCTTGAAAGAAACTTTTGTGTAAGTTTCAGCGCGTATGGCTTGCGTAGCTGTAGAGTACATGCTAATCACGGGTCCGATTGCTTTCGTGTTGACATATTTTTCAGCCGTTGCATCGACGTATTTCTTATTAGTCAAATGATTATTGTTCGTCGGTGAATCATCGTGATTAGTTATTAAATCTATAGCTTGCCCCCGACTTAGAGCCTCATCCATTCCCGCTTCCAGAGTACTCGTTGTAGGGAGACCTTTTATCACGCGACCATTCATATCTAGATCTCCAGTAACAGGGTTTGCTCCATCTACCCTTAGAAAAGTATTGTTTGCTTGAGTTAATGTGACGCCACCTGCTACTACTCGTGGCGCTGATCCGTTATCCATTTGTCCAAATATGTTTACAGGCATTTTATTACGCGATAATATTAATACAAACTATTGATAACATTTTGAAATTTCATTCCATCCTTCATAGTCTTTTTTAAGACATACAGGCATAGATGACCACAAAACACTTCCCCGTCGGGTTGAATTCGTTCACTATTGTAGTACACGGGACTGCGTAAATAGTTTATCAGTTCGGTAGGAGGAGGTAGACCGTAGCTGTCGAAATATATTTTATCCTTGCCGTTCTTTAAAAAAGCGCACCAGTGGGTCCCTCTTCCGTTCGAGTCATCTAAGTTCAGTATTCCACATTCGTTTCGCTTAGGTTTCTTTGGTAGTTCATCTCTGAGAAATACGCCACGGAAGTTTGGGATATTCAACTTCTTCGCGGTGTTAATCAACTGTATGTTGGAAAGTGGAGAATTAGGAAGAACTACGCCTTCAACGCTGATATCTTTGTATGTCTCAAAGCTCATTTTACATTTCGCCTAAATATTTTAGAAAACAATACGCTTTTTCCATCTGTGAGATTTTGTTCGCTTTTTGCATATTTTTTTCCAATAGCACAGGGCATATATTCATCCAATTCACAGCTTTTTGAAGTTCTTTTTCATCGAACGATGATATTGGTAAAACAAAATCGAGATGCCAAACTGACCCGTAATTATCCATATTCATACCCTCCTCAAATTGGAACTCAATCCATTCCGTAAATGTTTTAAGACCGATACCGATTTTACATTTGAGACATGCTGGGATTTCCATTTTATTAGTGAAAATTATTATTTTTTAAGTAGTTTAGTTTTTCAGTGTGTAGTGCCCATAAGCCAAGGTATGAATCCCATCGTTCATTATTACCCGCTTGTCATCGTTGGCGGATAGCGCCACTTTGTTTACCTCTTCTGTATAGATTTCGTGAAGATGTGATCTGATGACGTTCATTTTTCTCGACTGTTCTTTCCTCAAAAACAAGCAGTTCTTATAATCTTCATGGCTTATGGATTTCTTAACGACATTTTTCTTAACGCCCTTGCATTTTTTATAATCTACGCCGGCCATCTTATACGAATACAACTTGGATCTAAGTCCCACAAATTCTTCTATTTGTTTACCCGCGGCTTCATCCTTAAACATACCAATGACCTTTTTGTTCACTCCGGTTTCAATTCCGGATGGGTGGTCTTTTGGATAGTCCGACGTATCAAACATGCGTTGAACATCAGGGGCGATATCAGCGTAAAAATCATCGGTTCTAATTTCGTACGCCAAAGAATCCGTATCGGTGAATAACAGTTTAGCTCTATCACCATACTTGGTCTTGATGTAATTATAATGAAAAGAATACATCAAAGTTTTACTCAAGTCTAGGATACACATACCGAGATATATCGGCTTGTTATAGATCAACGAAGTCTTCTTCATGTGAATAGCAATTAAATTTTGATCAAAAATAGTCCGACTGCCGTAACTCGTTTTAGCCGCTAGTTTTATGGCTTGCTTCTCGCTTGAAACTAATTTTATATCTACGCGAGACTCTATATTTTCACACGTCTTACCAAACACGCTATTGTTCATAAGTTTGAAAAAGTCTTTCTCGAAATCGTTGGTTGCTTTGGTCCTCAGGTTAGTATTTAGGTCGATATATTTTTTCAACCAGGTGCTTTCTTCAAATTTAATTCCTCGATGAATTTTGGTAATCTTCAAACCTAGGCTTTCATACTGCTTCAAATTTTCATAATGGGTTATGTACTTTACTTTGTCATTCAGGTTTGGGATGAGTTTAGGAACCGTTGAAGATTCGGGTGTGATATTCTCTGGGGCGAGGGGGTAGTCATTATGTAGGTCGTGTAAATCTTTTGAATATTCCAAGTCCACCTCCAATATACTAGGTATCGATCTCCATGCGTTTAGCTCATCATCAGTCATCCACTTGAACCCGTGAGTTGGTAGTTTCTTACACATTGCCCATCCGTATAAATTGTTAGCGTCCAAATAGGTTATAAATGATGAGGGCTTGCTATCGTCAAACGTTTGCAAGTACTTATTATTTGCCTGCCCATAACGATGTGAAATTGTGCTAACACCACCTCTTATCCCATGTTTAACCATTAGTATCATATCGTAGTCGTTTAATAATTCTAACTTTACTCCAGTCAACTTTAATGAAGCATCCCATGCTAGACCAGGTGAAGTGTAATACCAGGCGGGATCTAGGTTGTAGTTCTTCATACAAACGTCTCTAAAGTTTTCAAATACATCCGCTAATAATAGAACATCCGAAAGATTGTACAAGTCATGATATTCTCTGAATGTTTTGAAACCGAATTCATTCCATACCACCTGTGCGTGGTTGTAGTCTTCATCACTGATACCTGAGTCGTTTAGTTTCGAATAGAATGCTGACTTTGGTGGTAGTTCTGTTTCATTCAGTTGATCGATAGAGCTAACATGGTCGTACGGATACACCCCTTTTCTCAGCAAGAGATCGAGCTGATTGCCGGAGTAGTGCTTGCTTATATTTTTACACTGGTCCTTACTTAGGTTCTTCGATAAAGCGTCGAGGCCTGCTGGCATGAATCTAAAACTATCGATGAAACGTAATTCTCGCTTGACCACTTTCTCTTTCCCTTCTTTGTTAATAAACTTATCGACTACGATCTCTCTGCTAAATGAGATGTACTTTTCTTCATTGCAGGGAATGCATTTAATCTGTTCATTATTACCACCCCGTAATTTCTTCACGAATAGATGGCTATCGTAGCCGGTTAGATTATGGAATACTACTGGGAAAAACTTGGGGACTCTATACTTTAGATTACAAATTTTATGAGCGGCGCCTCTAAATTTACCAGTCAGGTGACAGTGGTCTCTTACTCGTATGTCATTATCATCATCACCATCAGAGAACTCACCCCCGCATATATGGCAAACAGTAGCCGAGTAGTATAGCTCCTTATCGTCCTTTCCAAATATCATTTTCTTTGGGAACTTAAATCGATTATAAATATCTTTTACTTTCTCAACAAGACTGTCAATAAATATCTGCGCTACATCATCGTCTTCGCTCTTCGCTGTGAATGTTACAGGAGCTTGCGAATATAGGTCATCGTCGAAACATTTTATGTGGTAGCAAAACGAGCTAGGGGTATGTTTCTGGTATTTATTGGTGTAAGACGTGCTGGGATCGGGTTGGCATGTATCGATCGGTTTAATGAAGGATTCGAAATCCGCATAGATAATAAAAGGTACTCTCATTTTCCTATAATAATTGTTAAAACTCAACATAGTTCCTGGACCTGGGAGTTCTATTCGTTGGGCGTCATGTTGCGAACAGTACTCGATGTGTTTGTTAAGCGAGTCTTTCGTTCTGTAACCGATTAAACATCTTCTGCAATAGTGCATCGAATTTACAGATTTTTCTGTTCGTGCCGCCATCAATCTATTAAAGTTCTTGATCCAACAGTAATGCTTCTTTTCATCGTCAGAAATAAGCAGTAGATCTACACAGGTATCACTTTCATGCTTCGATATGTATAATGGGTATACGCTCTTTTCAAAGCCGAATACGCTAACGCTAATGTTATTACTACGCTCAAATTTATTTATAATATTAGCATCAGCAGCAACTGGGAACACGATACCGCTCCAATCGAGTTTCTTAGATTGTTCTACTAGGTCTTTAGTGATTCTTTCAGGGTGTTCATCAACTGGATTCAACGCTCTAGTAATACACCATTTGAAACATTCGTCGTCATCATTTTTCATGTTAATAATGGCCTTTTTATTGGCTAAATACTCGGGAAGCTGAATATATGAACTACCTTTCAATGGCTTGTATACCACTGTATCGATATCCAACTTCAAAACGGCCTTGAATCGCCAATTGCTACCCCGCATCTGATAACTCGCCATGCTCTCCTTAATTTTATCCACTGCGTTGGTATATATTTCCTTCACATCGGTTGCTTCTAAAATAATATCAGTCTTTGATTTGAAATTAGGCTCAGCCGTTGTTATTTCACCGGATTTTATGTCTACTTTCTCCATTACACACATGAGATTGAGTTGAACTTTTACCCCTCGATTTTTCGCTAACAGTCTAACTACCTGCGATCTTACAGCCTTGAGAAAAGATTCAACATCGACCCCGTTGTTGCCCTCGATCGTGTATCTTTTTGTAAACCCTTTGATAGCCGTCGCAGTCTCTCGAAGTTTGAACCTATGAACGGGTGGTTTTATTCTTTTGGGTAACTGACTAATCTCACTAGTCAGCCAATCCGAAAAAGTAGCTTTATTTTTCCCCACAAATTTCCAAATAGTAGACACGTGTGCCGTAAGTTCCTCTTTTGGTAGTTTTGAGTATCCTCGTGTGCCTCTCTTTTTCGCAATTTCTCGCAATTCTCGTATAGTACCCAGAGTACGCGTTGGAGCCTTGGTGTCTGGTGCCCGAGCGCCTAGTCGATCTCCCTGCTTTATGAACGCGATGAGTTCCGTTTTTGGTAGTCTCGAGTATCCTTTTTGTCCTCTTTGTTTTGGAATTTGTCGCAATTGTTTCAGATTATACGTATCGTAGTTCATTTTGTATACAAGATATTATCTTTATATTAATACAAGATAATTTTTTCAAATTGAACGAGATGGATTTTTCAATGAATATTGCCAGTGAAAAATTATTCCTTCGTAGAAAATAAACGCCTCTTTCACTCTTCAGTTCTTTCCACCAATATAGCGTCCTCCACTCTTAGTTGGACTGATGGTTTTCCACTTCCAATGAATACACTGCATGTTAAATCTAGCACGGCCCGACATCTAGTAGGCTTTGATATTAGCGTTAGGGGATCGATCTGGTTATCGTCTGTATCATAAAATCCGGTTGTTATTTCTGTTGATTGATAAGCAGTTTTCAATTTCGGGTACATCTTAGGTGGCATGTCTTCCTTTTGATGAAAGATGGTCATTTCTTTGACCAAGTGTTTCTTACTCAAACCCTCTGTAAGCATATAATCTTGAATGCGTTCCAAAATACTTTCAAGCATACTGATAGTCTTCGATTCTTCCTCAGTCGGTCCTAATTGCCTTTCAAACATCGTTACGATCATACTAAACCCAAATGAGTTGAATCGTAAAAACCTATTATAAATTAAGCTACAACTTTTCAATGCCGGAGTTTGGATATGAAAATCATCAATACCGTCTGGATAATTATATTTAATTTGAATTCTTTGACCAAATTTCGTCTTCACGACTTTGAATATCATATTTTCAGGATTGAAAGTTTCATGTGTGATAATCATGTTCATTTTATAGTAAGAAAATATTTTTCTTTTTTTTGTTATTTTATATACACAAGAGAAAAAAAATATTATGATCGAGTGACTCATCGATACCATGAGTAATTTCCCACTCACCCTATGACTCATCATCGAAACTACTGGAAATTCCCCGCGTGATGAGTCATAGGCGCGTGCTGGGGTGGTTGGTAGAAGTTTAACCGTGGGCTGGGGTGTTTTGGAAAAGTTTAACCATGTTTTGGGTAGTTGGCAGAAGTTGGCAAGAAAATATTTTTTGTGTTTTTTAAATAGTAGGAAAAAAAATAAATTTGTGTGTTGGAAAAAGTTGAACCATGGTTATGGGTGATTTATTTTTGAACCATGGTTATGGGTGATTATATTTTTGAACCATGGTTATGGGTGAATATATTTTTTGAAGCATGGTTATGGGTGGTTATATTTTTGAACCATGGTTATGGGTGGTTTGGAAAAGTTTAACCATAGTTTGGGTCAAATGTCCTAGAATAGTCTTAATCTATCTACTACTGAACGACACTAACAAGTTATAAGTTCACACCTGAAAGACAGTGACAGCTGTTTACCCGTGTGACACTAACTAGTTGACGCAGAACCGCGAACTGGATAATAATAATAATTATTAGCCTAAGTTTGATAAGAATTTACCTACAGAAATGGCTATTTACACAGCGAAGGGGAATTGTCAGGGAGGTTAATGTCCTAGGCTAAATCGGGGAGAGATTTGTCCAGGGGTTTGTCCGGGAGGGTTTGTCCGGGGGGTTTCATTTGTTTTTGCTTCTTTTGTTTTTATTAGTTTAGTTCACTACATGAAATTTGGTCTTTTCATGCTGCTTAGCCTATGCTGCTCAATTCATATCGTTAGCCGTCTAACCACATATTCTATTGTATTTTAAGTAAATAGGTGTCCTTGTAAGTGGGATTTTCATGAATTGAATTGAATTGATCAGTTCATTTATCCATTATTTAATTCAACATCCGTCAACACGTCCATCCATCCATACATCCATCCATACATTCATCCATCCATCCATCCATATTTACATCCATGCATCCATCAATGGTGTAAGATTTTGGAAGCAAAATCAAAGTGTATTTTGAATATTTATTTTAATTGTTGAGCTTTCACACAATTTAACTCTATAGTAGAATAGAACATTTAACGTAAACACAAAAACCATAAAAAATAACAAAAATTGTTCGTCCACATCAGAAAAGATAGAAATCGTTTGATGAAATCAGAATTCTATAATAAATTCTGAAAGGACCACATTTGATCCAAGCATAATAACAAGTTGGTTATTTTTACGATTTTAGTTAATATAAATACGAATAAAAATTAATAAATTAAAGCGGAACATTGATCGAGTATCACAGTCGCGTTCAACAAAAAACAAATATTAAATTAAGTCCAATCTGCAAAACAAATGACTGATATGCATTCCATTGTCACGTGTAAGAAATCTCAGTACAATCTCAGTGCCGATTAAAAAAAGCACTTATACTAAATAAACAACATACTATACAATATACTAAATAAATAACTTAATACTGCAGCAATAACGCCTTATAAAATCGATAACTCGCATCAGAAGTCTGAATAAAACGCATCAATTCCAATAATGTCTTAATAGCCTTTAAAAAACTGTCTTAACTCAGACTGCCATGATTCAATACCATAAAATAGTTCTTCAAAAATCGAAGTAAAAAGTTATAAATAACAACAAATAAATACATGAATAGATAAAATCTGACTGAAATGTATTTTTAAATACTGGCAATAAGTTAATAAATACGAAACAGATTATTGCTATCTTTCTAAAAATAAATTAACTGCCATAACTCAACGCCGGAGTTGGTAACCTAGAACCAAAACAAAAGGTGTAATGTCTACACATCGCAAAGTTTCATTTAGTCCCATGTGAAGGCTTCATTCTCGCCCATTCAGTCAATCATTGAGCAAATGTTTTAAAACCTGAGCATTTTGATACATTTATACTTTGAGTTGGCTTGATGTTGTTTCATAGACAACATAAATTCATTCAGTGAATCTGCTGCCAATCAAGTGATGACGGTGATATCGACAACGTACTTGACCCACTCCTGACAGTGGCCATCTTTAATCCAGCGTCGGAGTGCGGGTCTGGCTCGTTGGAGCAGCCGTCTGAGTCCTCGGCTGAGCCAACGTGCATCCAACAGACCACTTCAGATAATCATCGACCCACGTGATTCCATCAGCCTGCTTGACTCTGATTGGCACGTAGTAGAAGACTGGTTCACAGACGTTGGCTGAACCTGGAACCCCGGATGTTGAGCAGACGGCTTCAACTAGGTCGGCAGGTTTTCGGTTGGGGTCTGTTCGTACACGGTATGTCCAGGGGCAGACGGATCTGTCCTGGAGGTTGGATGTGGAGTCCTTAAGAAGAGCGATGGTCAGAGATGCGTCACGTCTTGTTCTGATCTTGACCTCATCGGTGACCTCTGAAGTGGTCAAGGTCGTTCTCAAAGATTCGTCGACGATTTTGTGTGATCTGAAGAAATAAAGAAGGTCGCTGTTATGAAGAATGCACTTCCTATGTAATTTAATTTTGTATGACATGTTCAATGTTTAATCGCTTCATTCACTTGTGTCCTCTGTTATTTGCTGTAATCGGTTAATGTTCATTTGATCCAATAATATTTAAACTATTTTACAATCAGTTCCTTTAATATGTAGATCTGTATATTTTCTGTACATATCATCGTGATCGTATGACAAAAGAAGTCTCATTCAGATAATTATAACGAATCTTTGCTGATCACAAAATGATTCGTGGATATCGGAAAAATGTTTACGGTTGTATCACAATTCACACATAACTTCGAAACTATAATTATAACCAACGTGTGAAGGACAAAGAAAAGAAACTTATATAAGAAAAGTTTTAGCAGACTACACAAAGGTCTAAAGCAAGGACTTTATGTAGCTAACAGCAGAGAGATTACGAAGACTATAATTAGAGATGATTGCATTCCTGATTTACCTGAATTGTTTTAAGAAGTCGACGATGTCAGCATCTTCCTTTTGCTGCTGAGGCTGGTACGGTGCAGAGGCGACGAGAGATGCTAGAAACACGATGAAGACAACTGAAGACATCATGACGGCGATTATACTGAACAAATTAAATAATGTAAGTATAATTTGAATAATTCAAAAGAGAAATATCCAGATGTTATTGAAGCTCAACTCTGAGATCTTGACTGTTTGCTCGATTGTAGTTGATTGTTGATAGTCATCTCGACACCCGTTATATATGCAATCGAACTCACTAATATCGATTGAAGACAACGTTTTCCCCATTGACGAGTTATGACTTACTGCAGAAATCACGCATGACTGTCTTTACACTGTTCCTTCCCTTCTCTCTGTCTCTGTCACAGTCGCACAGCAACCATCGTCATTGATCTTTGAAGCCCAGACGATTGACTCGTCTCGAAGGCTTCAGAAATCGAAAATTATTCCCACTATTACATAAGAGGAAGCTTCGGCTCATTATGTACTTCTCTCATAAGTGGGGGAATTTTAACACGTTCCGATACGATTGTATTTATATACGGATACCCTTTCATAAAGATATGTCTATATATACACGTGATGGCAATGGTGCTCCGTTACAAAGTGTGACTACGTGCTTAATTACCCGGATATATTCTGGTAATCGCAACTCCATATAGTGGATGACTAAAGTTCGAGCCCTGTGAATTGGAATTGCCGCCACCGCCACCTCGTGAAGGCTGGTCCTTAGCAGGCATTCATTGAGTTATCGACTGTATGTTTGTGTGTGAACTGTATAGCATTACAAGGGAATTTCCCCGCGTTGTTGACTCAATATCTGTAGTTCAAGTAGACCCATCTTATGAGACACTTGCGACGCTATCGGCTCGGAACTCTTTGAGAGATTGTAAAGTTTATTTCGAACATTCGTAGTCGATCTGTCAAACTGTGAGCGTATGCAATGCAAACAGGTTACAAGTACATGATGGTTTTGCTTTAGGATGGACTCCTTTCTGTTTATGACCCCAATTATATTTCATCTTGAACTCAGATGACTCCCGCTGCTTATGTTTCCAAATTCCGCTTATAAATATACTGGCACATAGGTGGCCCTGCTAAGGGGACTCTGGTCCCTTTAGGTCCTCCCTCTGTAGCCCAATTTAGCACTGATCTGAAATTGTATCATGTTATGTTTTGTCTTGGGAGCAATAAAAAAGATGTTATGTTATAATTACTAGTTATTGGTTGCAGAGAGCGCTGTATCCCCTCATACAAGATCATGATTAAATGAAAGACGCGGCTCCTCTCACTCTCACCAAAAGACACACACACACGCATCAACGTCAATGGGAGAAATAACAAACCACTTGGTGACATCTTCAGCCTTAAGGGATGGGCGTGCTTTGGAGGCAAGCGTCCTTCATTCCACTTCGTATCGATACCCTGGGAAACTGGAATTTTTGGCAGACATGACAAAACAGGAAACCATTTCTCGTGATATTCCATTGTCTTAATCACGTGAGCACGACTGTGTATAACTGTGTATATATATATATATATAAATGTATATTTATGTTTATATATATAAATGTATATTTATGTTTATGTGTATTCGCTCTCAGATGCCATTGACGTTGCTATGCAATATAAATTTGCAGGATGTAAACCAGTCGTTTCCTATTTCAGCTAAGTATAAGATATTGCTTCGACCTTGTTTCTATTCATAGCTCCATTGTGTGAAGGGTGTATATTACGAGGGAAGCATGAATGGCAATGAGATATGACTGAAAGTCGGCATAGCTGTTTATTTGGGTATTCCCCTATGCTTTTGTCTGAATGCCTGCTGCTCAAAATAGGTCGATTGATTGTTGGAGAGTGGATCAGCTGTTTGTACAACTCGAGTGTTTGTTTATCAAGACATAAATAGATCGGGCGATGAGTCCGGAGCGTTATGTGGCGACTACTTTCGTTTCTCGTTGATATTACTATGAATTTTAATGGTCCTTATGTTTTTTAAATTTATTTTAAGTAGCATTGCGACTTGTTTTATTATGGCCCTGGTCGAAATTCCAGAGGTCATGGAGCCTCATGCATTTTGATTTAATGACAAAAGTCTTATAATATTACAATAAAAGTGACTCCGACGAATTAACTGACCGAACGTGCTTCAGAGACCGAATCAACTCGATGAATGGACTATAGGGTGTTTGTGTAGCCTCCCACCTTAATTTAAATCTCTGCAGTAACCTGTGTTAAGGCTTTCATGCCTAATCTCATGAACTGATGTAAGCCTACTTGTCGAAAACGCTTCCGATCTGAGGCTGCTTGGTTACTTGTTGTGGCACTACAGAAATGTTAGGTTTCACCTTTATCACATCGTTGTCGTCGTCATCATCATCATCATCATCATCATCATCATCATCATCATCATCACCATCGTCATCGTCGTCGTCGTCGTCATCATCATCATCATCATCATCATCATCATCATCATCATCATCTTCATCATAATCTTCTTCATCATAATTTTCATCATCATAATCTTCATCATCATCATCACCATCATCATATTCATATTCATCTTCATCTTTATCTTCATCATCATCAGCAGCAGGAGGATCAATTCAATTAAAAAGTGAATTAACCTTATATGCACTTATTTGTTTTTTGCTCCTTATGTTTTTATTAGTTGAATTCACTACATGATTTGTCTTTTCGTGCTGTTTAGCCTCTGCTGTTCAATTCATATCGTTGGCCGTCTAACCACTTATTAAAGCATTTTAAGTAAATAGGTGTCCCTGTTAGTGGAATCTTCATCCCTTACGGTCTTCTTTGTTGCCATCATGTTTTGTCAAGCATGCTTCTATGACTAATTGTTGAATTGTTGATGGTTAAGTTGACAAAAATAATTGGGCTGAATTGAATTTATCAGTTCTTTTATCCATTCAACATCCGTTCATACATCCATCCATCCATCCATCCATCCACACACACATCCATCCATACATCAATCAATCAATTCATCCTTCCATCCATCCATCCATCCATCCACACATCCATCCATCCATACATTCATCCATCCATCCATCCATACACCCTCCCCCCATCCATCCATTTATCCATACATCTATACACCCATCCATCCATCCATACATCCATCAATAATGTAAGATTTTAAAAGCAATATCAAAGTGTATTTCGAATATTTATTTTAAATGCTGAGCTTTACACAACTTAACTCTATCGTAGAATAGAACATTTAATATCAGAAAAAAAACCAGAAAAAATAACAAAAACTAATTGTTCGTTCACACAAGAAAAGATAGAAATCGTTTGTGGCAATCAGAATTCTATAATAAATTCTCAAGTGACCACATGTGATCCAAGCATAATAACAAGTTGGTTCTTTTCACGATTTTAATTAATATAAATACGAATAAAAAATAATAAATTAAAGCGGAACATTGATAAAGTATCACAGTCACGTTCAACAAATAACAAATACTAAATTAAGTCCAATCTGCAAAAAATGACTGATATGGTTTCCATTCTCACATGTAAGAAATCTCAGCACAATCTCAAGAGCCTATGAAAAGCTCTTACGCAAAATATATACAAATAACTTAAACTGCAGCAACAACGCCTTATAAAATCGATAACTCGCATCAGAAGTCTGACTAAAACGCACCAATTCCAATAATGTCTTAATAGCCTTTAAAAAACTGTCTTAACTCAGACTGCCACGATTCAATACCATAAAATAGTTCTTCAAAAATCGAAGTAAAAAGTTACAAATAACAGCAAATAAATACATGAATAGATAAAATCTGACTGAAATGTATTGTTAAATACTGGCAATAAGTTAATAAATACGAAACAGATTATAGCTATCTTTCTAAAAAAAAAAAATTAACTACCATAACTCAACGCCGGAGTTGGTAACCTGAAACCAAAACAAAAGCTTTAGTTGTCAACATTTCGCAAAGTTCCATTTAGTCGCATGTGAAGGTTTCATTCTCGCCCCATCAGTCAATCATTGAGCAAATGTTTTAAAACCTGAGCATTTTGATACATTTATACTTTTAGTTGGCTTGATGTTGTTTCATAGACAACATAAATTCATTCAGTGAATCTGCTGCCAATCAAGTGATGACGGTGATATCGACAACGTACTTGACCCACTCCTGACAGTGGCCATCTTTAATCCAGCGTCGGAGTGCGGGTCTGGCTCGTTGGAGCAGCCGTCTGAGTCCTCGGCTGAGCCAACGTGCATCCAACAGACCACTTCAGATAATCATCGACCCACGTGATTCCATCAGCCTGCTTGACTCTGATTGGCACGTAGTAGAAGACTGGTTCACAGACGTTGGCTGAACCTGGAACCCCGGATGTTGAGCAGACGGCTTCAACTAGGTCGGCAGGTTTTCGGTTGGGGTCTGTTCGTACACGGTATGTCCAGGGGCAGACGGATCTGTCCTGGAGGTTGGATGTGGAGTCCTTAAGAAGAGCGATGGTCAGAGATGCGTCACGTCTTGTTCTGATCTTGACCTCATCGGTGACCTCTGAAGTGGTCAAGGTCGTTCTCAAAGATTCGTCGACGATTTTGTGTGATCTGAAGAAATAAAGAAGGTCGCTGTTATGAAGAATGCACTTCCTATGTAATTTAATTTTGTATGACATGTTCAATGTTTAATCGCTTCATTCACTTGTGTCCTCTGTTATTTGCTGTAATCGGTTAATGTTCATTTGATCCAATAATATTTAAACTATTTTACAATCAGTTCCTTTAATATGTAGATCTGTATATTTTCTGTACATATCATCGTGATCGTATGACAAAAGAAGTCTCATTCATATAATTATAACGAATCTTTGCTGATCACAAAATGATTCGTGGATATCGGAAAAATGTTTACGGTTGTATCACAATTCACACATAACTTCGAAACTATAATTATAACCAACGTGTGAAGGACAAAGAAAAGAAACTTATATAAGAAAAGTTTTAGCAGACTACACAAAGGTCTAAAGCAAGGACTTTATGTAGCTAACAGCAGAGAGATTACGAAGACTATAATTAGAGATGATTGCATTCCTGATTTACCTGAATTGTTTTAAGAAGTCGACGATGTCAGCATCTTCCTTTTGCTGCTGAGGCTGGTACGGTGCAGAGGCGACGAGAGATGCTAGAAACACGATGAAGACAACTGAAGACATCATGACGGCGATTATACTGAACAAATTAAATAATGTAAGTATAATTTGAATAATTCAAAAGAGAAATATCCAGATGTTATTGAAGCTCAACTCTGAGATCTTGACTGTTTGCTCGATTGTAGTTGATTGTTGATAGTCATCTCGACACCCGTTATATATGCAATCGAACTCACTAATATCGATTGAAGACAACGTTTTCCCCATTGACGAGTTATGACTTACTGCAGAAATCACGCATGACTGTCTTTACACTGTTCCTTCCCTTCTCTCTGTCTCTGTCACAGTCGCACAGCAACCATCGTCATTGATCTTTGAAGCCCAGACGATTGACTCGTCTCGAAGGCTTCAGAAATCGAAAATTATTCCCACTATTACATAAGAGGAAGCTTCGGCTCATTATGTACTTCTCTCATAAGTGGGGGAATTTTAACACGTTCCGATACGATTGTATTTATATACGGATACCCTTTCATAAAGATATGTCTATATATACACGTGATGGCAATGGTGCTCCGTTACAAAGTGTGACTACGTGCTTAATTACCCGGATATATTCTGGTAATCGCAACTCCATATAGTGGATGACTAAAGTTCGAGCCCTGTGAATTGGAATTGCCGCCACCGCCACCTCGTGAAGGCTGGTCCTTAGCAGGCATTCATTGAGTTATCGACTGTATGTTTGTGTGTGAACTGTATAGCATTACAAGGGAATTTCCCCGCGTTGTTGACTCAATATCTGTAGTTCAAGTAGACCTACATGTATCTTATGAGATACTTGCGACGCTATCGGCTCGGAACTCATTGAGAGATTGTAAAGTTTATTTCGAACATTCGTAGTCGATCTGTCAAACTGTGAGCGTATGCAATGCAAACAGGTTACAAGTACATGATGGTTTTGCTTTAGGATGGACTCCTTTCTGTTTATGACCCCAATTATATTCATCTTGAACTCAGATGACTCCCGCTGCTTATGTTTCCAAATTCCGCTTATAAATATACTGGCACATAGGTGGCCCTGCTAAGGGGACTCTGGTCCCTTTAGGTCCTCCCTCTGTAGCCCAATTTAGCACTGATCTGAAATTGTATCATGTTATGTTTTGTCTTGGGAGCAATAAAAAAAATGTTATGTTATAATTACTAGTTATTGGTTGCAGAGAGCGCTGTATCCCCTCATACAAGATCATGATTAAATGAAAGACGCGGCTCTTCTCACTCTCACCAAAAGACACACACACACACATCAACGTCAATGGGAGAAATAACAAACCACTTGGTGACATCTTCAGCCTTAAGGGATGGGCGTGCTTTGGAGGCAAGCGTCCTTCATTCCACTTCGTATCGATACCCTGGGAAACTGGAATTTTTGGCAGACATGACAAAACAGGAAACCATTTCTCGTGATATTCCATTGTCTTAATCACGTGAGCACGACTGTGTATAACTGTGTATATATATATATAAATGTATATTTATGTTTATATATATAAATGTATATTTATGTTTATGTGTATTCGCTCTCAGATGCCATTGACGTTGCTATGCAATATAAATTTGCAGGATGTAAACCAGTCGTTTCCTATTTCAGCTAAGTATAAGATATTGCTTCGACCTTGTTTCTATTCATAGCTCCATTGTGTGAAGGGTGTATATTACGAGGGAAGCATGAATGGCAATGAGATATGACTGAAAGTCGGCATAGCTGTTTATTTGGGTATTCCCCTATGCTTTTGTCTGAATGCCTGCTGCTCAAAATAGGTCGATTGATTGTTGAATGGTGGATCAGCTGTTTGTACAACTCGAGTGTTTCTCTTTTCAAGACATGAAGAGATCGGGCGGTGCATCCGGTGCGTACAGAGGGACTGTTATGTGGCGACTACTTTCGTTTCTTATTGATATTAGCCTACCATGAATTTTAATGGTCCTTATATTTTAAAATTTTATTTTAAGTAACATTGCGACTTGTTTTATTATGGCCCTTTTAGAAATTCCAGAGGTCATGGAGCCTCATGCATTTTGATTTAATGACAACAGTCTTATAATATTACAATAAAAGTGACTCCGACGAATTAACTGACCGAACGTGCTTCAGAGACCGAATCAACTCGATGAATGGACTATAGGGTGTTTGTGTAGCCTCCCACCTTAATTTAAATCTCTGCAGTAACCTGTGTTAAGCCTTTCATGCCTAATCTCATGAACTGATGTAAGCCTACTTGTCGAAAACGCTTCCGATCTGAGGCTGCTTGGTTATTTGTTGTGGCACTACAGAAATGTTAGGTTTCACCTTTATCACATCGTTGTCGTCGTCATCATCATCATCATCATCATCATCATCATCATCATCATCATCACCATCGTCATCGTCGTCGTCGTCGTCATCATCATCATCATCATCATCATCATCATCATCATCATCATCATCATCATCTTCATCATAATCTTCTTCATCATAATTTTCATCATCATAATCTTCATCATCATCATCACCATCATCATATTCATATTCATCTTCATCTTTATCTTCATCATCATCAGCAGCAGGAGGATCAATTCAATTAAAAAGTGAATTAACCTTATATGCACTTATTTGTTTTTTGCTCCTTATGTTTTTATTAGTTGAATTCACTACATGATTTGTCTTTTCGTGCTGTTTAGTCTCTGCTGTTCAATTCATATCGTTGGCCGTCTAACCACTTATTAAAGCATTTTAAGTAAATAGGTGTCCCTGTTAGTGGAATCTTCATCCCTTACGGTCTTCTTTGTTGCCATCATGTTTTGTCAAGCATGCTTCTATGACTAATTGTTGAATTGTTGATGGTTAAGTTGACAAAAATAATTGGGCTGAATTGAATTTATCAGTTCTTTTATCCATTCCACATCCGTTCATACATCCATCCATCCATCCATCCACACACACATCCATCCATACATCAATCAATCAATTCATCCTTCCATCCATCCATCCATCCATCCACACATCCATCCATCCATACATTCATCCATCCATCCATCCATACACCCTCCCCCCATCCATCCATTTATCCATACATCTATACACCCATCCATCCATCCATACATCCATCAATAATGTAAGATTTTAAAAGCAATATCAAAGTGTATTTCGAATATTTATTTTAAATGCTGAGCTTTACACAACTTAACTCTATCGTAGAATAGAACATTTAATATCAGAAAAAAAACCAGAAAAAATAACAAAAACTAATTGTTCGTTCACACAAGAAAAGATAGAAATCGTTTGATGAAATCAGAATTCTATAATAAATTCTCAAGTGACCACATGTGATCCAAGCATAATAACAAGTTGGTTCTTTTCACGATTTTAATTAATATAAATACGAATAAAAAATAATAAATTAAAGCGGAACATTGATAAAGTATCACAGTCACGTTCAACAAATAACAAATACTAAATTAAGTCCAATCTGCAAAAAATGACTGATATGGTTTCCATTCTCACATGTAAGAAATCTCAGCACAATCTCAAGAGCCTATGAAAAGCTCTTACGCAAAATATATACAAATAACTTAAACTGCAGCAACAACGCCTTATAAAATCGATAACTCGCATCAGAAGTCTGACTAAAACGCACCAATTCCAATAATGTCTTAATAGCTTTCAAAAAACTGTTTTAACTCAGACTGCCATGATTCAATACCATAAAATATTTCTTCAAAAATCGAAGTAAAAAGCTATAAATAACAACAAATAAATACATGAATAGATAAAATCTGACTGAAATGTATTGTTAAATACTGGCAATAAGTTAATAAATACGAAACAGATTATTGCTATCTTTCTAAAAAAAATAAATTAACTACCATAACTCAACGCCGGAGTTGGTAACCTGAAACCAAAACAAAAGCTTTAGTTGTCAACATTTCGCAAAGTTCCATTTAGTCGCATGTGAAGGTTTCATTCTCGCCCCATCAGTCAATCATTGAGCAAATGTTTTAAAACCTGAGCATTTTGATACATTTATACTTTTAGTTGGCTTGATGATGTTTCATAGACAACATAGATTCACTCAATGAATCTGCTGCCATTCAAGTGATGAGGGTGATATCGACAACGTACTTGACCCACTCCTGACAGTGGCCGTATTTCGTATAACATGTATCTGTAATCTTTCTGCGGTTTGTCAGATTGAATTTATTAAACGAATAATAATAAATAATCTTTAATCCAGCGTTGGATTGCCTGGCTTGCTCGTTGGAGCAGCCGTCTGAGTCCTTGGCTGAGCCAAAGTGCATCCAACAGACCACTTCAGATAATCATCGACCCACGTGATCCCATCAGTCTGCTTGACTCTGATTGGCACGTAGTAGAAGACTGGTTCACAGACGTTGGCTGAACCTGGAACCCCGGATGTTGAGCAGACGGCTTCAACTAGATCGGCTGGTTGGCGGTTGGAGTCTGTTCGTACACGGTATGTCCAAGGACAGACGGATCTGTCCTGGAGGTTGGATGTGGATTCCTTAAGAAGAGCGATGGTCAGAGATGCGTCACGTCTTGTTCTGATCTTCACCTCATCGGTGACCTCTGAAGTGGTCAAGGTCGTTCTCAGTGATTCGTCGACGACTTTGTGTGATCTGAAGAATTAGAGACGGTCGATGTTATGAAGAGTGTACTTCCAATGTAATTTAATTGCCTATCATTTTAAATGTTAGATTGCTTCACTCAGTTCCTATGCTATTTGCTTTAATCGATTAATGTTCATATGGTCCAATAATATTTAAACTATTTTACAATCAGTTCCTTTAATAAATCTGTATTTTCTGTACATCTAATCGTGATCGTATGACAAAAGGAATCTCATTCAGATAATTATGACGATTGTTTGCTGATCACAAAATGATTCGATGATATCGGAAAAAAATGTTTACGGTTGTATCACAATTCACACATTACTTCTGAACTACTTATCCAAAGTGTGAAGGACAAAGACAAAGAAACTTATAAGAAAAGTTTTAGCAGACTAAACAGCGGTCTAATGCGCGTGCAGGCAATGACTTTAGCTAATAATTATAATAGCAGAGAGAAGACTATATTGAAGACTATAACTAGAGATGATTGTATTCCTGATTTACCGGAATTGCTTTAAGAGGTCGATGATGTCAGCATCTTCCTTTTGCTGCTGAGGCTGGTACGGTGCCGAAGCAACGAGAGATGCTAGAAATACGATGAAGACAATTGAAGACATCATGATGACTATTATACTGAACAACTTAGTAATATTACTATAATATAAATAATTTAATAGAGAAATATCCAGATGTTAGTGAAGCTGAACTCTGTGATCTTGACTGTTTACTCGATTGTAGTTGATTGTTGATAGACATCTCGACACCCTTTATATATACAATCGAACTAACTAAATCGATTGAAGACAGCGTGTTCCCCATTGACGAGTGATGACTTACTGCAGAAATTCCGCATGTGTTCCTTCCCTTCTCTCTGTCTCTGTCCCAGTCGTACAGCAACCATCGTCATTGATCTTTGAAGCCCGAACGATTGACTCGTCTCGAAGGCTTCAGAAATCGAAAATTATTCCCAGTATTACATAACAGGAAGCTTTGGCTCATTGTATACGTAGCCTACTTCTCCAATAATTGGGGGAATTTTAACACGTTCCGATACGATCGTATATGTATTTATATACGGATGCCCTTTCATAAAGATAATGCCTAAATATAGGCGTAATGACAATGGTGCTCCGTTGATAATATTAAGTGTATTTACGTGTTAATTACCAGGATATATTCTGGTCATCGCGACTCCATATAGTAGATGACTAAAGTTCGAGGCCTGTGAATTGGAGCGCAAGGATCCACCGCTGCCGCCACCGACGCCACCGCCGCATGAAGGCTGTTCATTGAAGGCATTCATTGGCTTATCGACTGTAGGCCTATGGTTCACATTGGTTGTAGTTGTATATAGCATTACGAGGGAATTTCCCCGCTAAGTTGACTCACTATCTGCAGTTCAAGTAAACCTATCTTATGAGACACTTGCGACGATATCGGCTCGGAACTCTTTGAGAGATTGTAAAGTTGATTTTATTTTGACGCCTCATAATTTGCATACCTGTCAAACTGTGAACGTATGAATGCAGTTACAAGTATACAAGATGGTTTCGCTTCAGGGTGGACTCTTTTCGGTTTATGACTCCAATTATATTTAGGCCTACTAATTATTAGTCGCAGAGAGCGTTATCCCCAGATACACGATCATGATGGAACGAAAGAATTATCCCGCATGGACGCGCTCCTCTCACTCTCACCAACACACACACACACACACACACACACACACACACACACACACACACACACACACACACACACAGGAATCAACATCAATAGGAGCAATAACAAACTACTTGGTGACAATGTCATCTTCAGCCTTAATGGAAGGGCTTCTTTAGCAGCCTCGGACAGGCGTCCTTGATTCCACTTCATATCGATACACTGAGAAACTGGAATTTTTGCCAGACATGACAAAACAGGAAACCATTTCTCGTGTATTCCATTGTCTCAATCACGTGAGCACGACTGTGTATATATAAATGTATATTTATGTTTATGTATATTCGCTCTCAGATGCCATTGACGTTGCTATGCAACAGAAATTTGCAGGATGTAAACCAGTCGTTTCTTATTTCAGCTAAGTATAAGATTGCCTCGACCTTGTAGACTACAAGTTGTAGTCTATTCATAGCTCCATTGTGTGAAGGGTGTATACTGTATACGAGGGCAGCATGAATGGCAATGAGATATGACAGAAAGCTGCATAGATGTATAGTGTATACCGTTTGGGAATTCCCCCTTTGCTTTTGTCTGAATGCATGCTGCTCGAAATAGGTCGATTGATTGTTGGTGAAGGGATCAGCTGTTTGTACTCGAGTGTTTGTTCATCAAGACATGAACAGATTTGGGCGGTGCATCCGGTGCGTAGAGAGGGACTGTTATGTGGCGACTACTTTCGTTTCTTATTGATATTACCATGAATTCTAATGGTCCTGATATTTTTAAAATTTATTCTAAGTAACATTGCGATTTGTTTTATTATGGCCCTGGTCGACATTCCAGAGGTCAGGGAGCCTCATGCATTTTGATTTAATGACAAAAGTCTTAAAATTTAGCATTAAAAGTGACTCCGGCGAATTAACTGACCGAACGTGCTTCAGAGACCGAGTCAACTCGGTGAATGGACGAGGGTGTTTGAGTAGCGAGTAGCCTCCCACCTTAATTTAAATCTCTGCAGTAACCTGTGTTAAGGTTTTCAAGTCTAGTCTCATGAACTGCAGCTGTAAGCCTACTTGTCAAAAACGCATCCCAATATGACGCTGCTTGGTTATTTGTTGTGGCACTACAGAGATTTCAGGTTTCACCTTTATCACATCGTCATCATCGTCGTCGTCGTCATCATCATCATCATCATCATCATCATCATCATTATCATCATATTCATCTTCATCATCATCATCAGCAGCAGGATCAATTCATTTGAAAAGCGAATTAACCATACACGCACTTATCTGTTTTTGCCTCTTTTGTTTTTATTAGTTAAATTCACTACATGATTTGTCTTTTTATGCTGTTTAGCATAATGCTGTTCAATTCATGTTGTTAGACGTCTAACCACCTATTAAAGTATTTAAAGTAAATAGGTGTCCCTGCTAGTGGAATTTTCAACTCTTACGGCTTTCCTTTCTACCATCATGTTTTGTGAAACATGCTTCTATGACTAATTTTTGAATTGTTGATGGTTAAAATAACAAAATAATTGGGCTGAATTGAATTGAATAGTTCATTTATCCATTATTTAATTCAACATCCGTCCACACGTCCATCCATCCATCCATCCATCCATCCATCCATCCATCCATCCATCCATCCATCCATACATCCATCCATCCATCCATCCATATACATCCATACATTCAAACATCCATCAATAGATCTAATATAAGATTTTGGAAGCAAAAGAAAAGTGTATTTGGAATATTTATTTTAATTGTTGAGCTTTTACACAATTTAACTCTATCGTAGAATAGAACATTCAATATCAACACAAAGAGTCAAAGACCATAAAAGTAACACTAATTGTTCGTTCACATCAAAAAAGATAAAATCGTTTGGTGCAATCAGAACTCTATAATAAATTCTGAAATGACCACATGTGATCCAAGCATAATAACAAGTTGGTTCTTTTCACGATTTTAATTAATATAAATACGAATAAAAATTAATAAATTAAAGCGGAACATTGATTCAGTATCACAGTCACGTTCAACAAACAACAAATATTAAATTAAGTCCAATATGCGAAAAAAATGACTGATATGAATTCCATTCTCACATGTAAGAAATCTCAGCACAATCTCAGAGCCTATGAAAAGCACTTATAGGCTACTAAATATATAAATAACTTAATACTGCAGCAATAACTCCCTATAAAATCGATGACTCGCATCAGAAGTCTGAATAAAACGCATCAATTCCAATAATGTCTTAATAGCTTTCAAAAAACTGTTTTAACTCAGACTGCCATGATTCAATACCATAAAATATTTCTTCAAAAATCGAAGTAAAAAGCTATAAATAACAACAAATAAATTCATGAATAGATAAAATCTGACTGAAATGTATTGTTAAATACTGGCAATAAGTTAATAAAAACGAAACAGATTATTGCTATCTTTCTAAAAATAAATTAACTGCCATAACTCAACGCCGGAATTGGTAACCTAGAACCAAAACAAAAGGTGTACAGTCAACACATCGCAAAGTTCAATTTAGTCGCATGTGAAGGTTTCATTCTCGCCCATTCAGTCAATCGTTGAGCAAATGTTTTAAAACCTGAGCATTTTGAGACATTTATACATTTAGTTGTCTTGATGATGTTTCATAGACAACATAGATCCATTCAGTGAATCTGCTGCCATTCAAGTGATGAGGATGATATCGACAACGTACTTGGCCCACTCCTGACAGTGGCCATCTTTATTCCAGCGTCGGAGTGCGGGTCTGACTCGGTGGAGCAGCCGTCTGAGTCCTCGGCTGAGCCAAAGTGCATCCAACAGACCACTTCAGATAATCATCGACCCACGTGATCCCATCAGTCTGCTTGACTCTGATTGGCACGTAGTAGAAGACTGGTTCACAGACGTTGGCTGAACCTGGAACCCCGGATGTTGTGCAGACGGCTTCAACTAGGTCGGCTGGTTGGCGGTTGGAGTCGGTTCGGACACGGTATGTCCAAGGACAAACTGATCTGTCCTGGAGGTTGGATGTGGATTCCTTAAGGAGAGAGATGGTCAGAGATGCGTCACGTCTTGTTCTGATCTTGACCTCATCGGTGACCTCTGAAGGAACCAAGGTCGTTCTCGAAGATTCATCGACGATTTCTTCCGATCTGAAGAAATAGAGAAAAGGGAATTTGTTTATTATTTTATAAGGATTGAAATTTATCTCAGCACTTCCAATGTTTAATCTCATGCCACGTTATAATAGACAGCTGTATGAAGATCCTTTGGTGTCGCGTTGCAGAGAAATACATTCAATTCTAGCCAACACTTATTCAGAAACAGCGGTTACTAACTGCTTGCAAGAATGATACTTGATTATCGAATGCAAGTGATCGTATGACAAAAGGCATGTCATTCAGATATACGATTGTTTGCTAATCACAAAATGATTCGTGGATATCGGATAAAGAAGTTTACGGTTGCATCACAATTCACACATAACTTCTGAACTATGTAACCAAAGGGTGAAGGACAAAGAAAAAGAAACTTACAAGAAATGTTTTAGCAGAATAAACAGCCGTCTAATGAAGACTTAAGCCAGGACTTTAGGTAGTTAACAGCAGAGAGATAAAGAAGACTATAGCAAGAGATGATTTACCTGAACTGTTTTAAGAAGTCGACAATGTCAGCATCTTCCTTTTGCTGCTGAGGCTGGTGCGGTGCAGATGCGACGAGAGATGCTATAAATAGGATGAAAACAATTGAAGACATCATGACGACGATATTGAACGATTTAAATAATAATAGTATAATATAAATAATTTAATTGAGAAATATCCAGATGTTAATGAAGCTGAACTCTGTGATCTTTTGACTGTTTGCTCGATTGTAGTTGATTGTTGATGGACTTGACATCTCGACACCCTTTATATACACAATCGAACTCACTAGATCGATTGAAGACAACGTTATCCCCGTTGACGAGTCATGACTTACTGCAGAAATTCCGCATGTGTTCCTTCCCTTCTCTCTGTCTCTGTCACAGTCGTTCAGCAACCATCGCGATTGATCTTTGAAGCCCAAACGATTGACTCGTCTCGAAGGCTTCAGAAATCGAAAATTATCTCCAGTATTACATAACAGGAAGCTTTGGCTCATTAAGTACTTCTCCCATAAGTGGGGGAATTTTAACGCGTTCCGATAGGATCCTATATGTATTTATATACAGATACCCTTTCATAAAGATATGTTTAAATATACACGTAATGACAATGGTGCTCCGTTGATAATATTAAGTGTATTTACGTGTTAATTACCCGGATATATTCTTGTCATCGCAACCTTCATAATTATATTATAGTAGATGACTAAAGTTCGAGACCTGTGAATTGGAGCGCAAGGATCCACCGCTCCCGCCACCGCCGCCTCGTGAAGGCTGGTCCTTACTCCTTAGCAGACACTCATTGTGTTATCGACTGCATGGTTGTGTATACTGTATAGTAGGCCTATTACAAGAGAATTTCCCGCGTTGTTGACTCAATATCTGCAGTTCAAGTAGACCAATAAACTTATCTTATGGGACAGAGGATCCTGTGTGGCCGAGTGGGTTGTAGCCCGCTCGCCGCGCCGGCGGAGCGGGTTCGATTCCTCGGTCGGATCTTTACATACTGCGGGTGGCTCGGTCGCAATATAAACGTGGAGTCGACGCTGATCATCTTTGAAATGAAAAAGAGTCGTTAAACCCCAACATTTAATCTTATGGGACAGTTGCGACGCTATCGGCTCGGAACTCATTAAGAGATTGTAAAGTATAGCTTATTTTATTTCGACACTTCATAATTTGCCTGCCTGTCAAACTGCGAACACATGCAGTGCATACAGGTTACAAGTATACATGATGGTTTCGCTTTAGGATGGACTCCCTTCTGTAGTGTTTATGACCCCAATTATATTTCATCTTGAACTCAGATGACTCCCGCTGCTTATGTTACCAACTTCCACTTATAAATATACTGGCACATAGGTGGCCCTGCTAAGGGAACTCTGGTCCCTTTAGGTCCTCCCTCTGTAGCCCAATTTAGCACTGATCTGAAATAATTGTTTCATGCTATGTTTTTCTAGGGAGCAATAAAAAATATGTTATGTTATGTTATATTTACTAGTTATTGGTTGCAGAGAGCGCTGTATCCCCTCATACAAGCTCATGATTAAATTAAAGACGCGGCTCCTCTCACTCTCACCAACACACACACACACACACACATCAACATCAATGGGAGAAATGACAAACCAGTTGGTGACATCTTCAGCCTTAAGGGAAGGGCGTGTTTTGGAGGCAGGCGTCCTTAATTCCACTTCATATCGATACACTGAGATATAGGCCTACTGGAATTTTTGCCAGACATGACAAAACAGGAAACCATTTCTCGTGTATACCACTGTTTCAATCACGTGAGCACGACTGTGTATATATAAAAGTTTATTTATGTTTAATATTCGCTCTCAGATGCCATTGACGTTGCTAAGCAATATAAATTTGCAGGATGTAAACCAGTCGTTTCATATTTCATCCTAGTATAAGATTGCCTCGACCTTGTAGACTACAAGTTGTAGTCTATACATAGCTCCATTGTGTGAAGGGTGTATAGCCTACGAGGGAAGCAAGAATGGCAATGAGATATGTGAAAGCTGTATACCGTTTGGGCATTCCCCCTTTGCATTTGTCTGAATGCCTGCTGCTCGAAATCGGTCGATTGATTGTTGGTGAAGGGATCAGCTGTTTGTACAATTCGAGTGTTTGTTCATCAAGACATGAACAGATTTGGGCGGTGCATCCGGTGCGTAGAGAGGGACTGTTATGTGGCGACTACTTTCGTTTCCTATTGATATTACTATGAATTTTAATGGTCCTTATATCTTTAAAATTTATTTTAAGTAACATTGCGATTTGTTTTATTATGGCCCTGGC
Source organism: Lumbricus terrestris (assembly GCA_949752735.1). Taxonomy (NCBI): domain Eukaryota; kingdom Metazoa; phylum Annelida; class Clitellata; order Crassiclitellata; family Lumbricidae; genus Lumbricus; species Lumbricus terrestris. The sequence goes on from OX457048.1 coordinate 46,020,792, forward strand.
CGAAATTCCAGGGGTCAGGGAGCCTCGTGCATTTTGATTTAATGACAAAAGTCTTAAAATCTAGCATTAAAAGTGACTCCGACGAATTAACTGACCGAACGTGCTTCAGAGACCGAGTCAACTCGGTGAATGGACGAGGGTATTTGTGTATAGCCTTCCACATTAATTTAATTCTCTGCAGTAACCATGCAGTGTTATGGCTTTCATGCCTAATCTCATAAACTGATGTAAGCCTACTTGTCGAAAACGCTTCCGATCTTGGTTATTTGTTGTGGCACTACAGAAGGTTTAGGTTTCACCTTTATCACATCATCGTCGTCATCATCATCGTTGTCGTCGTCATCATCATCATCGTCATCATCGTCATCATCATCATCATCGTCGTCGTCGTCATCATCATCATCAGCAGCAGCAGCAGCAGCATCATCATCATATTCATCTTCATCATCATCATCATCATCAGCAGCAGCAGCAGGATCATTTCAATTGAAAAGAGAATTAACCTTATATGTACTTATTTGTTTTTGCTTATTTTGTTTTTATTAGTTGAGTTCATTACATGATTTGTCTTTTTATGCTGTTTAGCATAATGCTGTTCAATTCATGTTGTTAGACGTCTAACCACCTATTAAAGTATTTAAAGTAAATAGGTGTCCCTGTTAGCGGAATTTTCAACTCTTACGGCCTTCCTTTCTACCATCATGTTTTGTGAAGCATGCTTCTATGACTAATTGTTGATGGTCAAGTTAACAAAATTAATTGGGCTGAATTGAATTGATCAGTTCATTTATCCATTGTTTAATTCAACATCCATCCATCCATCCATGCATCCATACATCCATCGATGATGTAAGATTTTGGAAGCAAAATCAAAGTGTATTTTGAATGTTTATTTTAATTGTTGTACTTTATCGCAATTTAACTCTATTGTAGAATAGAACATTTAATATCGACATAAAAAACATGAAAAAATTAATTGTTCGTTCACATCAAAAAAGATAGAAATCGTTTGATGCAAACAGAATTCTAAAATAAATTCTGAAAGGACCACATTTCATCCAAGCATTATAACAAGTTGGTTCTTTTTACGATTTTAATTAATATAAATACGAACAAAAATTAATAAATTAAATTGGAACATTGATTCAGTATCACAGTCACGTTCAACAAACAATATATAATTAAATTAAGTCCAATCTGCAAGAAATGACTGATATGCATTCCATTGTCACATGTAAGAAATCTCAGCACAATCTCAGTACCTATGAAAGGAACTTATACTAAATATATAAATAACTTAAACTGCAGCAATAACGCCTTATAAAATCGATAATTCGCACCAGAAGTCCGACTAAAACGCATCAATTCCAATAGAGTATTAATAGCCTTTCAGAAAACTGTCTTAACTCAGACTGCCGTGATTCAATACCATAAAATAGTTCTTCAAAAATCGAAGTAAAAAGTTACAAATAACAACAAATAAATACATGAATAGATAAAATCTGACTGAAATGTATTGTTAAATACTGGCAATAAGTTAATAAAAACGAAACAGATTATTGCTATCTTTCTAACAAAATAAATTAACTACCATAACTCAACGCCGGAGTTGATAACCTAGAACCAAAACAAAAGGTTAGTGTCAACATATCGTAAAGTTCCATTTAGTCCCATGTGAAGGCTTCATTCTCGCCCATTCAGTCAATCATCGAGCAAATGTCTTAAAACCTGAGTATTTTGACATATTTATACTTTTAGCTGACTTGATGTTGTTTCAGAGAAAACATAGATCCATTCAATAAATCTGCTGCCATTCAAGTGATGAGGATGATATCGACGACGTACTTTACCCACTCCTGACAGTGGTCCTCCTTAATCCAGCGTCGGAGTGCGGGTCTGCCTGGGTGGAGCAGCCGTCTGACTCCTCGGCTGAGCCAAAGTGCATCCAACAGACCACTTCAGATAATCATCGACCCACGTGATCCCATCAGTCTGCTTGACTCTGATTGGCACGTAGTAGAAGACTGGTTCACAGACGTTGGCTGAACCTGGAACCCCGGATGTTGTGCAGACGGCTTCAACTAGGTCGGCTGGTTGGCGGTTGGAGTCTGTTCGGACACGGTATGTCCAAGGACAGACAGATCTGTTCTGAAGGTTGGATGTGGAGTCCTTAAGAAGAGCGATGGTCAGAGATGCGTCACGTCTTGTTCTGATCTTGACCTCATCGGTGACCTCTGAAGGGGTCAAGGTCGTTCTATAAGATTCGTCGACAGTTTCTTCCGATCTGAAGAAATAGAGAAAAGGAAATTTGTTTATTATTTTATAAGGATTTAAATTTATCTATGCAGTTCCGTGGTTTAATCTCATGCCACGTTATAATAGACTGTATGAAGATCGTTTGGTGTCGCGTTGCAAAGAAATGCATTCAATTCTAGCCAACACTTATTCAGAAACAGCGGTTCCTAACTGCTTGCACGAATGACACTTGATCATCGAATGCAACTGATCGTATGACAAAAAGCATATCATTCAGATATACGATTGTTTGCTGATCACAAAATGATTCGTGGATATCGGATAAAAAAAGTTTACGGTTGTATCACAATTCACACATGACTTCTGAACTATGTAACCAAAGGGTGAAGAACAAAGAAAAAGAAACTTACAAGAAATGTTTTAGCAGACTATAAACAGCCGTCTAATAAAGACTTAAGCCAGGACTTTAGGTAGTTAACAGCAGAGAAATAATGAAGACTATAATATTAGAGATGATTGCATTCCTGATTTACCTGAACTGCTTTAAGAAGTTGACGATGTCAGCATCTTCCTTTTGCTGCTGAGGCTGGTACGGTGCAGATGCGACGAGAGATGCTATAAATAGGATGAAAACAATTGAAGACATCATGACGACGATATTGAACGATTTAAATAATAATAGTATAATATAAATAATTTAATAGAGAAATATCCAGATGCCTGTGAAGCTGAACTCTGTGATCTTTTGACTGTTTGCTCGATTGCAGTTGATTGTTGATAGACATCTCGACACTCTTTATAAATACAATCGAACTCACTAAATCGATTGAAGACAACGTTATCCCCGTTGACGAGTCATGACTTACTGCAGAAATTCCGCATGTGTTCCTTCCCTTCTCTCTGTCTCTGTCACAGTTGTTCAGCAACCATCGCGATTGATCTTTGACTCGTCTCGAAGGCTTCAGAAATCGAAAATTATTCCCACTCTTACACAACAGGAAGCTCTGGCTCATTATGTACTTGCATAAATATACACTTGATGACAATGGTGCTCCGTTGATAATATTAGGTTTATTTACGTGTTAATTACCCGGATATATTCTGGTCATTGCAACCTTCATATAGCAGATGACTAAAGTTGGAGAACCGTGAATTGGAGCGCAAGGATATAGGTCTCCTCTGCCGCCACCGCCTCGTGAAGGCTGTTCATTAGCAGGCATTCATTGGGTTATCGACTGTATGGTTGTGTATAGCGTTACGAGGGAATTTCCCCGCTCAGTTGACTCAATATCTGCAGTTCAAGTAAACCTATCTTATGGGACACTTGCTCGGCTCGGAACTCTTTGAGAGATTGTAAAGTTTACTTTATTTCGACGCCGCATAATTTGCCTACCTGCCAAACTGTGAACGTATGCATACAGGTTACAAGTACATGATGGTTTCTCTTTAGGATGAACGCTTTTCGGTTTATGATCCCAATTATATTTACTAATAATTATTAGTTGCAGAGAGCGCTGTATCCCAGATACAAGATCATTATTGGATAAAGGACGCGGCTCCTCTCACTCTCATCAACAGACACACACACACACACACACACACACACACACACACACACACACACACACACACACACACACACACAGTCAGCAACAACAAAATACTTGGTGACATCTTCAGCCTTAATGGAAGGGCTTCCCTAGCAGACTCGGACAGGCGTCCTTAATTCCACTTCATATCGATACACTGAGAAACTGGAATTTTTGGCAGACATGACAAAACAGGAAACCATTTCTCGTGTATTCCATGATTGTCTCAACCACGTGAGCACGACTGTGCATTTATAAATGTATATTTATGTTTATGTATATTCGCTCTCAGATGCCGTTGACTTGGCAACTTGCTATTCGATATAAATTTGCAGGATGTAGAGAAGTCGTTTTCTATTTCAGCTAAGTATAAGATTGCATCGACCTTGTGCACTACAAGTTGACAAGTTGCAGTCTATTGTGTGAAGGGTCTATACGCGGGAAGCATGAATGGCAATGAAATATGTAAGTATATGACTGAACGATTGCATAGCTGTATACCGTTCGGGTATTCCCCCTTTGCTTTTCTCTGAATGCCTGCTGCTCAAAATAGGTCGATTGATTGTCGAAGAAGGGATCAGCTGTTTGTGAGTGTTTGTTTGAAGAGATCGGGCGGTGCATCCGGTGCATACAGAGGGACTGTTTTGTAGAGAGAACTTTCGTTTCTCATTGATAATCAGTATATTCATGGCGTTTGTCACTTTTGTGGGTTTAATTAGCTTTATTATCAATGAATTTTTTTCCGAAATTCCAGAACTTAGGAAGCTATGTGCAGACTGATTTAACGACAAATTTGACAAAAGTCTTAAAATTTGACATTAAACGTGCTTCAGAGACCGAGTCAACTCGGTGAATGGACGAGGGTGTTTGTGTAGACTCCCACCTTAATTTAAATCTCTGCAGTAACCTGTGTTAAGGCTTTCAAGTCTAGTTTCATGACCTGCTGTAAGCATATACTTGTCGAAGTTGCAGGCAAACGCTCAGAGAAGTTGAGGCGGTCCTCTAACGGCGCGAACTGTATTAGGGCGCTAAAGAAATCGTTGGTTTCATCATCGCCATCATCATCATCACCACCACCAAAGCACCACCACCACCATCACCACCACCATCGTCATCATCATCATAATCATCAACTTCAGCATCATCATCATCATCAGGATCATCATCAGGATCAACTCTATTGAAAAACCATTTCAACACGAAAACGCTCAAGAGATGGAGATCTTTCTGGTGCGGGGCACTTTAAGAATAATAGCACATACAGGGTTTAAAGTGTGCCTGGACGGTCATGGACGGCGTCCAGGCACTTATTTTAACATCTGAACGCCGTCCTGCCACTTATTGGCCAGCACAGCCTGGAAAGGTAAGGGGCGTCCTTGCACTTCTTTTGGAAAAATAAGGGGCGTCCAGGCACTTCTTTTTCACACTTTAAGCACTGAGCAGTGTGAGCACCTATTGATATAACATCCAATTGAGTATGCATGGTGAGAGAGAAATGGAGAAATATCGGATGGTAAAAATATTAAGTGCGCTGCGATACGAAAGCCAAAGTTTGAAGCGAATTCTTTGGTCACTGGCTACAAACGGCAAGAGGTGTTGTCCCATTGACTTTATATAGCGCATGCTTCCAAACGTCTAGTCCTCACTTCTCAGATAAGATCATGCAGTCACAAGGAATTCTGCGTCAATCATCAGACTCTCAATTAGCATTTGCACAACGTAAAGGAACTCGCATTTTGAAATGACACGGTGGGTTCTTATTTCTGGACATCAACAGAGCACCTTTGTAAAAAGAATCTCACCATCGCAAGGACCCTTGTGCATGTTGATCTCAGCACCTCATTCGTCTTGAAAAGCAATCCTTACTTTATGGCGGTTGTTCCTCATCTGATCCGCGCGCCTAAATTCCATTTTCTCTGACCTATTGGCGCCAAAGATCTACCATATTCATATAAAGACCTAAGATAAACTTACAATGGAAATTATGGAAGAGATACCGCGTGAAACCGAAAAGCGGAATAACGCCATCGATGAAGTCAAGGTTAATATATACGACGAAAGCAGAGATGTAATAATTATTGGCTCTATGCATACCACATTACACGCCAAACTTGCATCGCTGTAATGAAGCAAAGGTAAGAGTACGTAAGCAAAGTAATTCATCAAGATATTCAATCAATCAATCAATCAATCAGTTAATCATTCTTTCAGTTTTTCAGTTCACGCATCGTTACAAACATAGAGCATCCTAGTATTATTATTCTTCCAGTTTTCAGTCGCTGTACTGCAGTCATATAAAACCACATATAAATTAGTCCGTTTATTTCTTGTTCCATCCATACATCCATAGGTCCATCTATCCATCCATCTACCCATCCATCCATCCATCCATCCATCCATCCATCAATGATGTAAAATGTGGAACACAAAATCAAGATTTATGATTTAAAATAAACAATTTCTGAACTCTTGCACAACTTAATTTTTGTCTTCGAACTGAACATTTCACACGAATACAAAACCATCATAAAATGTAGCAATGCGTCTAATTAACGAATTACTTAAAACCAAGATATTTCTGACCTTCCAATACTGATGATAACATTCATTCACAGATCGAAATAATTTCAAAGTTCAATCCAGAAATGACCACATAGCCCAGCAGTTCCCAACCTGTGGCCCGCGGGCCAAAAGTGGCCCGCCAGGCCTGAGAAAATGGCCCCTCATTTCTCAAAGAATTTAAAAAAATAAATGATTTTTTTTAAATTTGGACAGAACACAATTAATTTCTATTGCAAATTATTTTATTTTGACGTCTATGAATAACACAAAATATTCTATTTTGAATCAATTACAACAATTGAAGACCTATATGCTTTTAGTTAATTAAATTTTAGCCTTGTGGCCCATGGGCGCCCGCAGCATAGGTCAAGGGGGGTCGCGTGACCCCCCCTGGAAATCCTGACAAAATATTAATAATGACACTCTCTGAAATAAAATGTCAGTGTACAGTGGTAAAACGGGACAGAATGCCAACCGCGCGGTTATTGTGCTCTTTTACTTCACTAACTTTGGCATAGGCCAATATATCTCTTGGTTATCTCTACCTATTGGGTACTACTGGAATTCGTTACTCAGTCATAATCGGGAACGTCAGTGGAGGGGGGGGGGCGGGCGGCGGACCAGTCTGCCGTCTGAACAAAATTCTGTGGCCTGTGTTGGATATACGATACATAGGGTCACAGACGCATAATAATAATTTATGTGGTGTGTGGCATTGTAATTAGAGACGACTTGGGGTGTTTGGAGTTCTCTTGGGAAGAGGTCAGCGGAGCTGGCGATGGACTGGGACGAGTGGTCGGAGTGGAGGAGTGCGTTGCCCGTTGAGCAGACCTGCACAGGAAGGGCTGTACAGCCTGTACTAAGGCAGTGTGTGCCCAACTAAGCAATGACCTCTGGATTATCAATACTCACGAGACGTACAGGCTATTTTCACCCTTTCAGTATGATATTTATCTGTAATGCTCAAGTCAGTTTAGTTTAATATTATATATTATATTATATATATATGTGTATAACTGTATATATACATAGATCTATGGTCCGTAGCCTATGAACCGTTTACCCGTGGACATCCTAGCGCGAACGTCGTTCACCGCAAATTAGGTGAGCTACCCCAACCACCGTCTGACATGGAGCAGAGCGCATAAATTATATGCCCAGTGGAATCGTCTGTCGTTCCCCCAAACACCGGTGACCTGTGAACATAGGGCGAATAAGGCTGCACATGTCGGAAGAAGATGAGAGAAATTCTTAATGGAGAGAGGTGAAAGATGGGAAACACAGGACTGACTGCGACGGATGAGGGGAGGGCAATAAAATTGGGTCACAGAGGAGCGGACATTAGCAGTGGCTTCTACAGGGCGGCCTCAACTTGAGCCAAGTGAAAAACGGGGAAGGGGGTTCAGAAATAAGCCAAACTCACTTCGGGAGGGGAAGGTCGGCCTGAGAGTGGAAGACCGGCTCATGAGGGTGAGGGGAGGAGAGAGAGATCGAGTCCGATTGTTTAGGAGGATATTAGCCTCTGATATAATGATTAGAGTTCCTTAGAACTGGAAAGTGGATAATGTAGGAGAACGATGACCGAGGTTACAGCGGAGCAGTACCTGAAATGACACACTGAGTTTGCAGACAATATTTCTGAACTTCTATTAATGTTCTGCAGAATGCAGATAAGGTGGTCCAGCTGCTTCAAGATGTTAATGGTATGGGGCAGACCTGCTGACCGGACCTGTTGAAGCTGGGTAACATGACGCGAGACAGACTCAGACAGAGAGTGGCGTCGGACTCCTACGGGCACTGTGCCTAGGGATATTGATGATGAGAATGCTACGCCAGTCGTCGCCCTCCAACCGCACACCACTCCGCCACTGCTCCACGGTAGGCCAGGACTAAATTATGTGACGTCTATTGAACTGGAATTCACACTTAGTAATTAGTTTTTTAATGTATAATGATTGGGTAGACTTCACTTGTTGGACATGCATGTCCTAAACTGTGACCAATTTCTTTTATTTGAACATGGTTCCTTCCTTGTGGATATGGGCTCACCCATCATTATCTGCTTGCTTTTTCCAACTCAAGTCCTTCCTGTTTAGCCTTGGCTCAGTGGACTGGGAGCACCTCTGTGCAGGCTTCTTCAAGAGCCACTAAACAGCTTTCTGGAATGAATGCACGAGTGAGTAGTATAATTATATATCAATATGATTAAATATGGGCCAGATAGATTACATATCGACCCGTTTCAGTTGAATCTTCATAATTACATTTCAGTCTTTGATAAAAGTGAAGGTGCACAGTGACAATAGACAGTTGGTTGACAAAAGTTCCATTTTGTGGCATAACAGTTTACAAATATTGCTTGGCAGACTGTGTATTGTCAGGGACCATATAACTATGGGCTTTCAACATAAATAATAATAATAGCCAAATAATAATTATTTCACGCCTAGTGCATGCAGCATGCAGTGTTGCTCTATTAGCTGTTATTAATGACAGATGAAAGTTTTTTTAAATATTTTAGTATTAAAATAGTACAGAGTACACAATACTCAAAAAGAATTGGAGGTTAAAATACTATTTTAAATACTATAATGTTTAAAATATTTCCCATAACTGAATCAAAGATAGTAAGAAATAAATAAAAACAAGAAGAAAACATGTTTGATCATTAACCGCACTTTCTTGCACATGTAGAAAAAAAATTTCAACAAGATAGCCAAGTTTTCTGTGCCCTGGAAAAAGAAATGATGTTCCTTAGAAAGGCTTAGACCGTTATTAGTGTTATAGCTTAATTTTTTTACAATGAATGTATTGCTTAGTCTTTACTGACATATTTTATATCTTACATGTAACTCGACTGGTCACGATCGACTGACCCCCCCCTGCAAAAAATCCTGCGGGCGCCCATGTTGTGGCCCCCGAATGTCCTTTGACTAAGCAAAAGTGGCCCTCGTATCCTCCAACTTAGAAAAAGTGACCCTAAAGTCAAAAAAGGTTGGGAACCACTGTCATAGCCTAATATAATCAAAGCATAAAGTCGAATTCTTTATTTTAACGATTTTATTCATATACGAATAAAAGGCAATACATTAAAGCGGAAGATTGATCCAATATCACAGTCAGATTCAACAAATTCAAACATCAAATAAAATCAGCAAAAAAGACTGATATGCGTTCCATTATCACATGCAAGAAGTCTCATAGCAAAACAGTGAGACTCAGAAAAACAACATTTATAAAAAAAATTAAATAGCAACAATAACGTCTTGTAAAATAGACAACCTGTACGGAAACCTGAATAAATCGCATCAAATCCAATAATGTCTTTAACGGTATCGTTTCATTAACTATCATAACTCTGGTGACTATCATTCAACACCAAAAATATTTCTTCAAAAGTCGAAGCATCAAATAGTTTAAAACACAACAAATAAATACATAAATAGATAAAAATTCACTCAAAATATAATAGTTAAATACTGGCAAAAATAAATAAACGCAAAGTAGATTATTGCAATAAATTATTACTCCAAAATAAATTAACTGCCCTAACTGAACGGCGGAGTTGACGACCTAGGACCAAAACAAAGGGTGTGGTGTAAAAACATCACAGTTTCATTTAGTTCCATGTCATGGTGTCATACTCGATCATTGAGCAAATGTTTTAAAACCTGAGCATTTTGAGACATTTATACTATTAGTTGGCTTGATGATGTTTCATAGACAACATAGATCCATTCGGTGAACCTGCTGCCATTCAAGTGATGAAGATGATATCGACAACGAACTTGGCCCACTCCTGACAGTGGCCATCCTTAATCCAGCGTCGGAGTGCGAGTCTGGCTCGGTGGAGCAGCCGTCTGAGTCCTCGGCTGAGCCAACGTGCATCCAACAGACCACTTCAGATAATCATCTGCCCACGTGATCCCATCAGTCTGCTTAACTCTGATTGGCACGTAGTAGAATATTGCCTCACAGACGTTGGCTGAACCTGGAACTCCGGATGTTGTACAGACGGCTTCAACTAGGTCGGCTGGTTGGCGGTTGGAGTCAGTTCGGACACGGTATGTCCAAGGACAGACAGATCGGTTCTGGAGGTTGGATGTGGATTCCTTAAGGAGAGAGATGGTCAGAGATGCGTCACGTCTTGTTCTGATCTTGACCTCATCGGTGACCTCTGAAGGAACCAAGGTCGTTCCGGAAGATTCGCCGAGAATTTCTTCAGTTCTGAAGATATAGAGAAGAAAACTCATGATCATTTTTTGAAGATTGTAATTTGCTTTTTCTTCAATGACAGTGTAACGTGGGTCGATTCTTATTCTATGTCTTTTGATTTAATTGTATCTTCAGCTTCAGTTTTAGCATTAAATTTTATAGTTACATTAAAATATCTGTTCTTAGTTGCATCAAGTAACATCAGAAATTCATTGCCTATTTTTCCAATAGATTCAGTGCCCTAAGAAAAACATTTTATTCTCCTCAGCAAAATTCTCTGAGATTTTCTTATGCCTTCCAACAGTCTATGGTCGAATTTCAGATGGACACAGTTCACTGACGCCATTCATGCTTGGACTGCCATGAAAAATAGTAAATGCACTCTGGAATCGTGATACCTGACACTGTTATGAAATGGTCAAGGTGTCTTTATAAGAATCGGCTTATAATTTCAGAACCATGAGAGATGGTTTAAATAACTGATTGGAATGAAGACTATAATTAGAGGTGATTATATTTCTGAATTACCTGAATTGTTTTAAAAAGTCGACGATGTCAGCATCTTCCTTTTGCTGCTGAGGCTGGTACGGCGCCGAAGCAACGAGAGATGCTAGAAACACGACGAAGACAATTGAAGACATCATGACGACGATTCTGAACAACTAACTTAAATAACTTAGTAATAAATATTATTTAAAATTAAAAAATCTTAATATAAATATCCAGTTGTTAGATAAACTGAACTCTTATGATCTTGACTCGATTGTGTTATGTGTCCTAGATGTCGGCGGACCTTTATACTCACCAGAAGTTGAATTGCAGAAGACAACGTTTCCCCCAGTGACGATGTCATGACTGAGAAGAAAATTCTCCCTCTTTTACGCCAACCCTCTCTCTCCCCTGCATGGAGTCTCCAAATCACAACACGACAGGCACAACAACAACAGCCCTTATTCTTTTCCGATTGTTTCCTAACCAACGAGTGGTTAGTATGGACGTCATCGATATCTATATTTAATTTTATCGATTGACTTAGACGCTGCAGACTGTTTTTGCCCAGAATGACAAACCAGGAAGACTTCTCATACATTCCGTCTCCATTACAGGTCTCAGCCACGTATCGATAGACACGCTTATCCACACGACGAGATTATGCATATACCGCTACAGCTCTTTCTGAGCAGCATAAAACAATATATATGTACACACTTTGATTTAGTACCATTGACGTATATATAGGGTCTATATGCGATTTAGACGAGCAGGATATAAGCTCGTCATTATCGCCTCAAGGGCCGTGTTGCTCGGCCGTATATAGGGGAATTTCGCTGTTGTGTTGCCTGAATATATCTTCTAAGTAGGTTAAGAGACGGTTGGAGATGGGGGGGGGGTGCTCAGAGTGAGGGAGAGAGGGAGTGAGGATAACTTTATTTGCTCCTCTGGTTGCATACAAGACAACCTCTGTGAATTATTCATGAGAATTTATAAATATAGTTGCTAAATTAAATTGCTAATATGAAGTTGTTGACAGCATATGATTTATCATTTGGCCTAGTTACATAATTGTCCTAGTTGCATAACTTGACCCAGTTGCCTGCATTGGTCATAGTGTATGATGAGGGTCGACTGCGACTCATCTGCGTCCAATTGTGTGCAAGAGAGTATGTGGATCCCCCACGCCCGCTTTGTTGCTGTTTATCGGCACTGTACCATTTCAATGATGATTAGCGTCGCCCTCCTCCTTTATCAAGGCTTGGCGCTGCCAGAGTAGCCTACGATCTGTGGCGGAGTCTGTTTTAACTAAAGTCATTTCAACATCGGTTCGTTGACGGGGTGGGGACCTTAATTGGTTTGCAACCATTCAACATGGAGCAGCTGTGGTGAAGGACCTTATCCGAAGTCGTACGGCGCTATATAAAATTGAGTACATTTAAATGCGCGGGTATTATGTACATTACGGACTAATAAAAGAGCGACAAGAAAAGACGCAGAGGTAAACATCGAAGACATTGAGACAGACACCCATAAGTCATTCGACATTTCAGAGAATATACAGACAGACAGAGAGACATAGACACAGACAGACCGAGACACAGACAGACACTCACTGTCTGAGTCTGTCTCTGTCTGACTCTGAACCCGGATCAATAAGCCTCGTTCCCGCCAAAGTGGGCGTGGACACCGACCGTCGGCATCCGATCGTCCGCGCATGCGTCGATATAATGATTGACATCTGCCTGTCATTACTCGGCGCGTAATTGCCCGCCGCCTGTCGTCGTCGTCGGTCGTATTATTACCGGACATTGATACGAGTCGTGACTGCGAGGATCGGTCTTGAAAAGAGAGACCATAGCCAGACCGTAGTAGTAGTAGTAGACACAATATGCGTCGTAATGGTGTCAGGGTTATTTCCCTGCAGCTCCACACTTGACCTGGACTAATAGTAGCAGACACATGGATGCATGGATGAGAAGGGGGAGCCATCCCGGATTAGTTACTTGTGGAAAAAGACAAATGGGAGTGGTGGGCAACAACAACTGTAGCGTCACTCTATCCCCTTCTCAGTCTCCCTCCCCGGATCTGACCTGGGACCAAGCAATAAATCTTTCTATTGAGCACTTGATTTGATAATATAGCTCTTGGTGTCTATAATTATAAGCTGGTTTTCTATGTAGCATTGGTATGTTTCGAAGATTGCATCACGTGCCAATGATGACTGCTTTTTTTTCTCAAAAATTGCTGACTATTATAGCGTAAACATGGACGGGTGTGAGCTGGGTTGGACCGAAACCTAAATGTCACGGGCAACGCTGGGCACCCAAAGTGGTTGGACCGGGTTGGGGTCAATGGAAGAAGGCGAGGTGAGAATGGCGGCCAGAGTGGGACCCAGTTGGGGCCGATGTAAGGCGGGGTGAGAATTAAGGGCTTCGTGTGAGCGGGGTCAGGCGTGACTGGGAACTAAAAACCGAAATTTTCCGGGCAACGCCGGGTAATTCAGCTAGTTAGGCTATAATATAAACCAAGCCTCAACATGCTGCCCTCTTCATATATAGCTATAATTAAAGACAATGTTTGTATGTGACATGGTTGTCATAGCGCCTTTTCAATAAACGAAAGAATGTTCGCTACTCAGAGGCGCTCCCGACTGCAGCGCCGACACTGCATCAGAGTTTCACGCCGAAGCGCTGAGCAACTGCGAATCAAGGACTTGCCAAGATCCCTACGCGACGACTTGGGATCCATGGATTCGAACGTGCAACCCTAGCCTATATAATATATATATATATATATAATGATTATATATGTTATATATAATTATATATTTGATATATAATTACATATATCAACTAGGCCTTGATTATACTATTATGACTTATTCATTCTTTCGTTTATTCAAAAAAATTATTTAGCTAGCGTCTCTTCAAGAGGGCTACTCAGAAGCGTTCCCAGCCCAACCACAGCTAAGAAAAGTAGGATTTTAGCGACTTATAAAAAGCAGGTGCACGAGTTCAGCTTATAAGCATCAACCGCAGGACTAAATATGGGAAGTCAACATAGATCGTAGGATCTGCAATCGTAGAGACTTCTGCATGGGTCTTCGATGGCGCGCTACACAGAAACCTTCACTCTTTGTCACCCATTAATCACGCATAGCGTTCCATCCTTATATAGACTTGATTGTCACCGTTTTAAAGGTGTCTACCAATCTTTATCATTATTCGGTGTCTATCGAGCACTATCTACTCATGAAGCATTAATCGATGGCGCTGAGTAATTGTGAGTGAAGGACTTTTGCTAAAGGAAAGAAGATCTTAAGGTATAGCAGGATCTCTTTGCATCCTTAAATATCGTCGGTTGCCAGCGTTTTAAAGGTGTCTGAATCCTCCCGTAGTAAATTTTCCATTTTCATCCGTCAAAATTTCTGACGACCTTTTTTTAGTCATCTGGTCGAAAATCGTGGAAATATTCCAGTTTTGCTTGTAAAAAAACCGGATGGCCTTTTCTTTAGGGCGGTTTAGCCTTTTATGGGGGGGGGGGACCGGAAACCGTACATCAGAAGAAGAGGAAGGATCGAACCCACACACTCTACATCACAAGTCGATCGCTCTATATAAGTCTAACCAATCTGCAGATCCATTGCGACTCATGAAGAATTTTTATACAGAGACGTCGTTATCGTCGCATCATATCCTGCCATGGCTTGTACAAAACATTGCTGGTATATTTACTCATTGTGAGAATTGCCGGAGGTTGTGGGGCTTTCAACGCCTATAATATTTCGTAGGATCCCATACAAAGTAGAGGCCTCATTGCACCTCCCCCAGTTATTCTCCCAATCAATGTCTGACACCCCAGTTATTCTCCCACAAATCTTATATAGGGCCTGCTGCAAAATTCTGCATGATTTGTTGCTGTTGCAATTAATTAGTTTGTTTAATCAATACAGCGATTAATTAAAGTAATAAATAATAGTTAGTGATTATCGTATAATTATATTGTTATATAGATAAGGAAAGATTTCGTTATTTGACCAAAAGCCGTCCGCGTTATAATAGCGCACGAGTAATTGATTGAACTCAATCATGTTCATTGCTTTCATTTATGATTTGGTTAAAATTTTCAAATGATCAGCAGATAACTAAATCACAAGTTATTCAACTGTCTATAATAATTTGATGATCGTGTCAATTAATCTTCAAACAAGGAAACCGATGCCGCGAATGAAGGAATTTTAACCGCCATCCGGGTTGCAGGCAGATAGCAGTTGCAGCCATTGCCGAGCATGACGCCGGGAAATCCCCGCTCGTCTAGCAAAGAACATCAAGCTCTGCCTTCGTTGAAGCGCTTGCTTAGCGCCGCTGCACGTGGTCCTGTCATTGACAACAGTACTGAATGCGTTCGGGTGTTTTTACGCCATGCAGGGAGTGCTTTTATTGCCTCGAGAGTTGTAGCACAAGGTTTCACTGAAACACTACTTCGGTGGTTGGGTCATGCATGCATGGTGGGTATTTCGAAAACATTGCTGCTACCTACATTGCTGTTGTGAAAATCCGTTAGGGTATGCGTGTTGTGTTTGTGTGTGTGTTGTGTTTGTGTGTGTTGTGTTTGTGTGTGTTTGCGTGCGTGTATTTGAGAGCTTGAGGTTAAACCGTTAAACCGTTAAACGGTGACTAGCGATTGAAATTCTGTAGAGATTTCTGAGATAAGAAGGAAGTATAAGTCAACGTATTCTCGTACAACAATTTCCAATCTCTCTTTCCTCTTTCGAGATGCTCTAAGTTTTGGAAACCTGCAGAATTTTAAAACGCGTTCATCTTGGTAAACTTAACCGTGGAAATAATATTTTTATTTCCTTTATTGTCAACATAAATTGTAACTATATAAGCGTAAACTCCAAGTTTCTAAAACGTTCTATCCATACCCGACTCATCTGATCCTCCGCCTTTGAATTATCTACCTATAAACGACACCCACCTTAATAGCTAATAAGCTCCTATGACTCCTAGGCGACCGGTCTCCAACCTCCTTCTGCCTCCAGCCTCCTTCTGACTCCAGGCTCCTTCTGACTCCAGCCTCCTTCTGACTCCAGCCTCCTTCTGCCTTCTGCCTCCATCCTCCTTCTGACTCCAGCCTCCTTCTGACTCCAGCCACCTTCTGACTCCAGCCTCCTTCTGCCTCCAGCCTCCTTCTCACCTTCTGACTCCAGAATACATTTACACTGAGATTTTGGAAGTTTGGCCTGCCATGACAAACCAGGAAATCACGCGCTGTGTATGTGTTCCATTTCTACATCAAGTCTCATCCACGTCAGAACGACTGCGCTGTATTTTATGTTTATGCATTTTCGTTCTCGTATGCCACCTGCGTTGTTATGCAGCATAAATTTGCAGGATGAAAGACCGTACTTTCGAATTCAGTTAAGACATGCTGTCTCGACCGTGTATTTATAACTCCACTGTGTGAAGGGTCTACGTTAATGGCAATGAGATATGACTGACATAAACTCTGCTGTAGGCCAACTCTATATGGGAATTCCCCTTTTTTTATTGATTTTTTTATTGCCAAAGAAACAAAAAGAACAAGTGTACAAGTAATAGATACAGAAACGGTCTCTGAGCAACAGGAAGCCCGGAAAAAGCTAAAAGCTTATATCAACCTGGCCCCTAAATTACATTTACATTTCAGTCAACGATACATGTCACACAGTTGTAAACAAAAAAGTTCTGTTGAGACCATATGAATGTTAGCACTGACCAATATTATACAGCAAAATAGCAACACAATCAGTACAAAATTATAAGACAAAATTAAATTGAGACACAGGTGCGGTACCTAGCCTAGTAAAAAAAAGAGATATGAAAACAAAATTAAGAAAACAAGAAGCGAAACTAAAAAGAAAAGGTGCTGAGGTATGCATAACAGCAAGATAAACGGTACAAAGTTAACCGATGAATTGTTTAGAAAGACCTGTTTAGCATACAGTATATTTCAGTAAAAAGCCTGATTTCACTTCCCTTTTAAATGCAGGTAAAAAAATTCTCGTTTAAGGTCATCAGATAGGGAATTCCATAAACGAGGACCCAGGACCTTTGCTTTTGTCTGAATGCCTGCTGCTCGAAAGAGGTCGATTAATTGTTGGAGAAGGATCAATTGCTTGTGGCCTACTCGAGTGTTTGCTCATCACAATGAAGTGACATCGATATTGAGCAGTGCACCATAATATAATTATGTAGAGAGAGACTTTCGTTTTCTCACTGATATTCCTTTAATGGCGATTATAATTTTAGATTTCTACGTCAATCATCAACCTCAATTGACACACAATGTCATGCTGCTAAAAAGACCCGCGTCCATCCATTCATTCATCCATCCATCCATCAATTCATCCATTCATTCATCCATCCATCCATCCATCAATTCATCCATCCATCCATTCATTCATCCATCCATCCATCCATTCATCCATCCATTCATTCATCCATCCATCCATCCATCCATCCATCAATTCATCCATCCATCCATTCATTCATCCATCCATCCATCCATCAATTCGTCCATCCATTCATCCCTTCATCCATCCATCAATCCATCAATTCATCCATCCTTCCATCAATTCATCCATCCATCCATCAATTCGTCCAACCATTCATCCATCCATCCATTCATCCATCAATTCATCCATACCTCGATAAAGTAAGATGTGGAATCAAAAATCAAGGTTTAAGATTAAATATAAACAATTTCTGAGCTTTTACATATAATTTTATTTTTCTCATAGAATAGAACATATCACATTAATCAAAAAACCATCACAAATAACAAAAATTTGCGAATAACTTAGAACGAAGATGTAACAGACTTTCTAATACAGGCGACGACATTCATTCCCAGCTCGAAATAACTGCATTGAATATTATCTGAGGCAATCAGAATTATCGGCATCGATGCTGGACAGACCACAGTCACCACACTTAATCTAAGCATAAAAGCTATTTGTTTTTGTCGATTCAATTGATATAAGAATTCAAACAATAAATTAAATAAAATCAGCAAAAAGACTGATATGGGTAACAATATCACATTTAAGAAATCTCATCATTAACTCAATGCCTCGAGACAAAATGTCAAACAATATATAAAAATAATTTAAATAGCAACAATAACGTCTTGTAAAAATAGACAACTCGTATCGGAAACCTGAATAAATCGCATCAAGTCAAATAATATCTTTAACGGTGTATATTGTTTCATTAACTATCATAACTTAGACGACTATGATTCAACACCATAAAATATTACTTCAAAAGTCGAAGTAGTAGCAAAGAGGTATACAAACAAAATAATAAATACACGAATAGAACAAATTTGACTGAAAATATAAAAGTTAAATACTGGCAATAAATTAAGTAATACGAAACGAATAATTTAAAAGTTATTTCTCTAAAATAAATTAACTGCCCTAACTGAACGGCTGAGTCGATAACCTAACACCAAAACAGAGGTTGTGGTGTCAAAACATCACAAGTTCCATTTGGTTCCATGTCATGGTGTCATTCTCGCCCATCGAGCAGATGTTTTAAATCCTGAGCATTTCGAGACTTTCATCTGAATAGATGGTTTCTCGTGGTAATAGACCCATTCAATAAATCTGCTGCCATTCAAGTGATGAGGGTGATATCGACGACGTACTTGACCCACTCCTGACAGTGGCCATCTTTAATCCAGCGTCGGAGTGCGGGTCTGGCTCGGTGGAGCAGCCGTCTGAGTCCTTGGCTGAGCCAAAGTGCATCCAACAGACCACTTCACCCAATCATCTGCCCACGTGATCCCATCAGTCTGCTTGACTCTGATTGGCACGTAGTAGAAGACTGGTTCACAGACGTTGGCTGAACCTGGAACCCCGGATGTTGTACAGATGGCTTCAACTAGGTCGGCTGGTTGGCGGTTGGAGTCGGTTCGTACACGGTATGTCCAAGGACAAACTGATCTGTCCTGGAGGTTGGATGTGGATTCCTTAAGAAGAGCGATGGTCAGAGATGCGTCACGTCTTGTTCTGATCTTGACCTCATCGGTGACCTCTGAAGGAACCAAGGTCGTTCTGGAGGATTCTTCGACGATTTCTTCAGATCTGAAGAAATAGAGAAAAGGAAGATTTTGACTATTTTACAAAGAGAGCAATATTCTGCTTTATTACAATGCAACTTGGAATGAGACTATATTATTGTTCAAGGTCTTTTGGTTTGATTGTATAGCGCTAACATTTGGTATCACTTATTGCGCTTACATTTACAAAAGCATCAGCTAATAATCATCAGATATTACGAAGACCTTTCGTATCATCCGAATACATCTCGTTCTGTTCTTTGCACTAAAAATCTCATTTGGAAATTCTGGCACAGGAATCAGTCAATGGCTGTTAATATTTAGAAGTTCAGAATTCACTTATGCCTTATATCGGCAGATAATTATATGCAAAATAGTATCACCGGTAGCCAAAGTGTTAAGTGCAACCTCACAATTTAATGGTCGAGATGCCTTTGAGAACCCCCGAGTAGGTTTGGGCTAAACAGCTGATGGCCGAAGTGATGTGCATGAAGACTATAATAATTAGAGATGATTACATTTCTGAATTACCTGAATTGTTTTAAGAAGTCGACGATGTCAGCATCTTCCTTTTGCTGCTGAGGCTGGTACGGTGCAGAGGCGACGAGAGATGCTAGAAACACGATGAAGACAATTGAAGACATCATGACGACGATTATTCTGAATAATTTAGATAGTACAAATATATTTGAATATAATATATAATTTAAATGTATAAATATTGAGATGTTAACTGCTTGATGTTCGATTCTTTTTCAGTATGTCCATTACTCTGAGATGCTCACCTTTATATATTCGACGATCATTGAAGAGAACGTTTTCTCCAGTGACCTATCTATAGATCATGACACTTATAGTAAATCCTGTCGAGTTTACGCGACTCTTTTACAGTCTGTCTGAGTCTGTCATCAAGGCTCTCAGACACAGGCTGTCAGACAAGGACCGTTTAGGTTGTATATTCCTTAGCCACAGTTGTAAAATTGCCTCACCCTGGAGTCATTCATCCGTTTCGATAAGGATCATTTGGTAATTGACCTACATTTCCCGAGGTGAGTAAGGAGGAAGGGTGTCTCACTAACCCCACGCCTTCAGAGGTCGGAGCTTATACCACGCAACCGCCACGTTAAGTACGTACCTGCGTATAAATGTGCTAGCATATATACATATATATATATATATATTATTGCCCCAATGCAGTTCCATTCACTTATATATGTGATTAAAATTTCAGGATGTAAGTGCGGGTCATCGTCAATCGAGCTACGTCATGCCACTAAGGCTGAGTGTTTCTCTGGGCCAATGCTCTCTTTTGGGGACCGCAGCTCAAGTCGGGCGCGGCCTGTATATTACACTTAGGCTATTGTAATACATATACATGTATGGCTTTCTACGTCTTGGTGCACTGCAAGGGAATTTCCCAGTTCAATTGTCTGAAGGCCTGCAGCAGTATGATTGATATATAGGTCGATGGTCGGTTAACTTAGGGGAAGGATCTATTGTTTACTGGCGGTTTTTATGCACGAAGAATGTCGGGAAAGGGGCACATAGAGAAAGGGACGGACTAATTTGCAGATGCTTTAATACGGGGGGGAGGTGGTAGGGGGTATCCCCGGGCGCAGAGAGAAAATGTCCGTTCCCCTTTACTACAGTTGATCGTAGGCCTAATCGTAATTATAATTGTAAACTCGAAATGTCTTCAGCTCCCATAAAAGCGAAGTCGTGGGAACCAGCTTATTAACAGGCGCCAATCAACGATAGATTGGTAGTCTGCATGGGGTGAGGGTGCAGAGAATCAGAGAGAGAATCGACCGGTCAGACGACTGGTGTGGATGATGTTTGGAGTTGAAATGGCGGGAAAGCTATGGAAGTAGAGTATACAGGATGGGATATTATCTGGAAGCAACGTCTTCGGTTGTGAGTGTTCGTCCAGATGAGAGATTGCAGGAAGTGAGGTTTTCGCAAGCTTGTTTGCATAGGCGTAGGGGACATTTCAGCAGTGGGGGGAGGCAAAAAATTTACTTTTGCTCGAAAAAATAAATGAGTGATACACTAGTTTATTAATATTTTTATTATTTTTTTAACATCAGCATCATCATCATCATAGTCGTCACTGTCTTCATCGAAGTCAGTGTCATACCCTGCAGCATAATCACAATCATTCTTACAGTCATAATTTTACCTATTTATTTATTTATTTCCCATTTTTCTATAGCGCCCCTCCAAGATCTCTACTCAGACGCGCTCCCGATCACAGCGCGGACACTGCATCGTAGTTTCACGCCGAAGCACCCGAGCAATTGCGAGTGAAGCACTTGCTCAGGGTCCCTATACGGCGGCTTGAAGTGGATTGGAACCTGCAACGTTGTAAGGTTTGTAAGGCAACGAACGTATACCCGCTACACCACCGCGCCCCACGATGATTATTGTTATTATCATCACAAACATCATTATCATTTATTAATGCAATTAATGTATTTTTCCAAATTTACAAGACAACACTTTCAACTGCAAGGAAATAAGGTCCAGAGACAAAGTTTTACAAACGCGAGGGATTAAAAAATAAGAACCATTATAAGAAGCAGACTTCGTTTTTTCAAGACAATGTTGAGCTTGCATGGACGCCGGTTATAGGTTATTGGACGAATGTGACAAATCCATGGATTGAGTCCGACTGTCTTTTTAAAGTATGGCTGGCCTTCAAAGATGGAATTGCAGCAGTCCAGGCGTGTCGAGATTAGATCTGACGTTTAAAGACTTTGATCATAGCCCTCTGTTTAAACTCATTTCAATCCACACCGGTCACTTCGTCCGGAATTATGCATTAGGGCCTACGTAAATCAAGGTACCACAGATTTTGAATAACATTTTCCTTGCATTAATAATCTTCCAAATTGATTCAATTATCATCTAGTTACACTAATATTAATTATTGTTATTATTGCTGATTAATTATTAATTTTCTGAACTCTGACTTTCTACAACTCAACGCAGCACATAGCAGAGGCAACGCAACAGAGGAACTAACCGGAACTATAGGTTTTGAAACCAGGATTTTGTAGTTAATTAGGTTAGTAATGCACACACATCGCTCGAGGATATAATTAGGTCATAATTACATACTAATTAGGCCGGTGATGTGCATATTCTAAGAATAGAATCCTAGTCACAGTCATCGGCATTGACGAAAGACAGATGCCGAGAGAATCGAATGAATGGTTCGGTACTGAAATTCTGGTTGACGCTGCAGGCTGAATGTTGACCTTGGCTGAATGTTGGCGCTGGCTGAATGTTATATATATATATATATATATATATATATATATATATATATAGAGAGAGAGAGAGAGAGAGAGAGAGAGAGAGAGAGAGAGAGTCAGGTCATGACGTCTGTGTGACGTAACCAAACCAGAGTCGACGTCATCGAAGAAACCAGGAAACCAGAGAGCCAGTGGCGTAACTACGGGGGGGGGGCAAGGGGGCAGCCGCCCCCACAAATGAAAGGGCTGCCCCCAGCTACCCCCCAATCCCTGCGTTTGTTTTGCTTTTTACTTTTACGAGTGATAAAGAATTAAAGAATGTTATATAATTTCTGACTTATTTTATTTTTTATACAACTTCCTGTACTACTAGGGTGGGTGATGGGAAAGTGGGACAGGCCACTATAGTGCACTGTGGGACAGACAAGCTAGTGAGGCTTGCATGCGTATTATGTCCAATACTGTAATACATCCAAAATCTAAAAATACATAGTCTATGGCAATATACCGATGCACGCTTTAATTGACAACGGTAGCCACCCGATCATTTTAAGCTGCCACTCCACTGCCCCCCATGAAAAAATAACTGGTTACGCCACTGCAGAGAGCAGCCACAAAAGAACCGTTTGGTTCATTTTTCTTTGATGAAGTCAAATGGCAACTTCGGTAAAACTCCATCGCAAGAATTAAGTCGTGGAGAAGAAAAGTCTGAACCTATATTATAGAGACGCCGTACTTCATCAGTCAAAGTAAGAATCTCCTGTCTGCCAGTTTGGTTCTATACATGTCAGTGATGATGTTACTGCAGGAATTATAAAGTCGGTTGGAACATACACTGATTCAAAGCGAAGAAATAATATTCACACAATATGTAATTTTTTCTTTTTTTTTATTAAAATACGATCAAAACAATGCAAAATGACAAAAAGTTACGAATAAATTACAGCCAATTAAATAAATAAATAAACAAAATGACTAAAATATAAATTAAATATCTGAGATCATGAACGATTGTAAAGTACGTGCTAGCTCAGAAGATCATGACGATGACGATTGCGAATAAACTTTCAACAGTTCGTAAAACCATTAAAAAAATCGGCACAAAAGCAATAAATACACAAATAGACACACTTCGATTAAAATAAATACTGTAAAGCTTGATATAAATAAAT
This sequence comes from Lumbricus terrestris, assembly GCA_949752735.1. Lineage (NCBI taxonomy): Eukaryota > Metazoa > Annelida > Clitellata > Crassiclitellata > Lumbricidae > Lumbricus > Lumbricus terrestris. The sequence continues at coordinate 46,044,447 of OX457048.1, forward strand.
AAATAACTTAGTACAAGATGAGTATTGAGTACTTGCAGTTCAAACATCTTCCTAGAAAATGTCACTGATATCGATTCTAAACAATAATTCCTCTGGTAGCATGGCACAGCCACACAGCCACACAGTCATACAGCCACACAGCCATACAACCACACAGCCACACAACCATACAGTCATACAGCCACACAGTCATAGTCTACAGGTAGATCGACGCGTTTGGTTCTAAGACTTTAAACCCCATTCAGTTAATCGTTGAGCAAATGTATCCAATCCTGAGTATTTTTGTGAATTTCAGTTGGCTAGATGTTTTCTCATAGTAGTAGACGATATCCATTCACTGAATCTGCTGGCATTCAAGTGATGAGGGTGATATCGAAGTCGTACTTGGTAGGCCTACTCTCCGTATGCACGGTGGCTCCTTACTCCAGCGTCGGAGTGCGGGTCTGGGTTGGTGGAGCAGCCGTCTGAGTCCTCTGCTGAGCCCAAGTGCATCCAACTGACCACCTCAACCAACTGTCGTCCCACGTGACCACACCTGTTGGTGACGTCTGCTTGACTCTGATTGGCAGGTCGTAGTATATTGCTTCACAAACGTTGGTCGATCCTTGAACCTTGGATTCAGTGGAGCAGACGGCTTCAAGTAAGTCGGCTGGTTGACGGTTGAGGTCTGTGTTGACGCGATATGTCCATGGGCAGATGGATCTGTTCTGGAGGTCGGATGTGGAGTCCTGGGGCTGTGCGGCACGTCTTTGTCTGATCTTGCCCTCTTCGGTGACCTCTGAAGGGCTCAAGGTCGTTCTGAGAGATTCGTCGACGGTTTTTTCAGATCTGAAGATGTAGAGAAGGAATCATGTCTTTATTGTAACAAATGGAATTTTTCTATGTAATAATTTAAAGTTACCGGTATGAGAAATGTATTTCCTGATGTGTTCTGTTAATAATCGTAAGCGTAATATGATGCAATTGGAGGAGGTTCATTTGACTCATGTTAGTATATGTAGTGCACTTTTATCTAATTATTCTAAAAGAATCAGCTCAATCGCAGCCAAACTCTATCCCTGGCATAAGTTGATAACTCGTAAGATGTCTCATGACATGTAAATCCTGGGAAATAGGCTTACCCAGAAGGACGAGTTCACTTTGGCCTATATCTTAGCCCAGCTATATACATGTAATTGTAGCATGTAGGCCTAATATGCACGCACTGGCCGAATGTTTAGGGAACGAACGCGTTAAGTATTATAGCCAATCGAGTTGCAATGCAAGCAATAATTGCGATGATTATGTTAAAATAGCAGCTAATCATAATGAAAGTGACGTAGGCCTATGATAAAGGTGATTGCATTCCTGATTTACCTGAACTTCCTTAATAAGTCGACAATATCACGAGCATCTTCGTTTTGCTGCTGAGGCTGGTTCGTTTCAGATCCAACGAGAGATACTAAGAATACGATGAAGACAATTGAAGACATCATGATGATTATTATACTGAACAATTTAAATAACTTAGTTGTAAATATTGTATAAATATAATAATTTAAATGTATAAAATTAGAGATGTTAACTCGTTGCTGTTCGATTCTATTTGATTCTGTTCAATATTCTGCTGCTTCTTAAATGCAATCTGCCACTCACCATTATTGTGGTCAGTTTGGACGTGTACCCCAGTGACACAAGATGAAGGCAGCTGAGGTGGATTTCTGTCGACTTTACGCCGTTCCTTTCTTTCGATTCATGTCATGACCAGCACATAATATGTACTGCAGTGCATACTTCCACCAACGCATCACAACTGTAGTTTAGGCCCTCTCTGTCTCTCTGTCTCTGTCTCTGTCTGTCTGTCTCTCTCTCTCTCTCTCTGTGTGTGTCTCTCTGTCACTCTCTGTTTCTCTCTCTCTCTCTCTCTCTCTCTCTCTCTCTCTCTGTCTCTCTGTGTCTCTCTGTCACTCTCTGATTCTCTCTCTCTCTCTCTCTCTCTCTCTCTCTCTCTCTCTCTCTCTCTCTCTCTCTCTCTCTCTCTCTCTCTCTCTCTCTCTCTCTCTCTCTCTCTCTCTCTCTCTCTCTCTCTCTCTGTCTCTCTGTGTCTCTCTGTCACTCTCTGTTTCTCTCTCTCTCTCTCTCTTTGTGTCTCTCTCTGTCTCTCTGTCACTCTCTGTTTCTCTCTCTCTCTCTCTCTCTCTCTCTCTCTCTCTCTCTCTCTCTCTCTCTCTCTGTTTCTCTCTCTCTCTCTCTCTCTCTCTCTCTCTCTCTCTCCCTCTGTGTCTCTCTCTGTCTCTCTCTCTCTTTGTGTCTCTCTCTGTCTCTCTCTCTGTTTCTTTCTCTCTCTCTCTCTCGCTCTCTGTGTCTCTCTGTCTCTGTTTCTCTCTCTCTCTCTCTCTCTCTCTCTCTCTCTCTCTCTCTCCCCCCCCCCTCGTGTGGTTGTTTCTTAAACCTTCAGCCAATGGGATCGTCTCAGTCAAACTGTCGTCATCGGTCATTTTGAAGTCGATAGAAATTATAGTATTTTTGTCCAGCCTGACTAAAGATGAAACCGTGTGTCATAATTATGTCAGGGTGTGCTTCAGCTGGTCTCTAACCTCGTGCCGCAAAGCGTATTTATATAATAATATTGCGATCATATTTCATTCCATTGATGTATATATTCGATATAATTATGTTTGCAGGATGTAAATTGTTCAACGTCGGATAAGAATCTTAAGTGGCCCAATGCTGCGACGACTATGAAGTCAGTGGCGGCGCCAGGATTTCAGTTTGGAGGGGGCTGAATCTGCGGTCGAAAATTGTCCGTTTCGGTCGGCAAAATTTCTGACGACCTTTTTTTAGTCATTGGCCAAAATCTGAGGAAAATGGGGCATTTTCACGTGCGCCAAACTGTCTGGCAAACCTCGTGCGTTTTTTGGGGGGGGCCTAAAGGGGGTTAATTGTCCAAATATTTTATTTTTACATGGTAAAACAAATGGATGGCCTTTTTTAGGAGGGGCTTAGCCCCCCTACCCATGGCAATGGCAATTAGATACTACTAATATTATTGTGATTGACGAATGGAACAGCCCTACTGTCAGGGAATTTTCCTTAGCTTGTGTCTTTTACGCTTGCAGTTCAGCATAGGTCAATGGCTGGTGGGAGGGAGGGAGGGTGGTAGGGGAGGGAGGGAGTACTACTAGCTAATTATTATTATAATAGTCGAGTGTTTGTGTGACAACGAAAGTCTGGACTCAAGTGCAGACGACAGGGAGGGGAATAGATGTATTAATTAATTATTTATTTAATACTAATTGATTTTGCCTTGCTTTCAGTTCTTGCAATTGTTCCTGTCATTATTATTGCTATTGCTTTGTTATTTATTATTATTTTAATACATACAATAAAAATAATAATTACTATTATTTGCAGGCCTTATCACGAGCCACTTTATTAGAATATTATTATTGTTATTGTTATTATTATTATTTCGGAAATATATATTATATACCGTTTAGCGCCTCTTCAATGTAAGTTACTCAGAAGCTCACCGGGCTCAAACACATCTAAATAGGACAGTTTTGAGATTATGGAGGAACAGGGTGGAGTGCCCCCGGACACTAAGTGTAGTGTAACAGGGAGGCATTCCAGGTTATAGGAGTAATAGGACCATAGCAGCCGAGTCTGAACGACGCTTATCGTAACTGACTTTCAATCCTTACAATGTGTTTAATATATAATGCTGCGCTTAACTGCTTCGAATGCCTCACTCTGAGTCACTCTCAGCGTTGCCACTCTAAAATAAAAATAAAGACAAGTTGGAGAGTAAAAAAACCCAAGAAAACCCAAGTTGAGCAAATCTTCCGAAAATGCCCAGAATTTCCCGAAAAATTCCCGAATTTCCCACAAATCTTCCGAAAATTTCCCGAATTCCCCGTCCGTAAAATGTGATGATCTTTTTTAGTCATCCGGCACAAACCATTCGGAAAAAGTCCCCAATTTCCCGAAAATGTCCAAAAATGCCCGAAAATGTAAAAAAACCAAGTTCGTTCCAAAAAAACCCATTTCCCAAGTTCGGAAGAAAAAAACCCAAAGATCTTGTGAAATAACCCAAGGAGTGGCAACGCTGGTCACTCTCCTGACTTCTCGTCTATATATAGAGATCGAGTCTGGACATGACGTCTGCGTGACGTAAGCAAACCAGAGTCGACGTCATCGATGAAACCAGAGAGCAGCCACAAAAGAACCGTTTGGTTCATTTTTCTTTGATGAAGTCATAAGGCAACTTCGGTAAAACTCCATTAAGTCGTGGAGAAGAAAAGTCTGAACCTACATAGAGAGAGTTCATCAGTTAAAGTAAGAATCTCCTGTCTGCCAGTTTGGTTCTACATGTCACCCTGGTTTAAAGTGGGTAGAAACGCGTGGGAACGGTGTTCCCACTGCTCTCAAAATTCTTGGTTTGCGTTCCCACAGCTCATCATGATGGAACTCTAAAACGCATGAATTTCAATCAAATTCTTCATCAGCGTTCTCACTGCTCACATACAGCGTTCCCACCAGTGGCGGCGCCAGGATTTCAGTTTGGGGGGGCTGAATTGCCGGAAAAATTTTCCGTTTTCAGTCGCCAAGATTTCTGATAACCTTTTTTTCTCAAGAAGAATTTCTATTTCAGCCGTCAAAATTTCTGATGACTTTTTTAAAGTCATTTGGTCGAAATCTTGGCAAAGTAGTCCTTTTCCCTGACCGCCAAGCTGTCTGCCAAACCTCGTGCGTACCTTTGCGGTTATTTTTGGGGGGCTAAAAGGGGTCAATCGTCCCCCCCCCCACAAATTTCTTACATGGGAAAAAATGGCCTTTTTAGGTGGGCTTAGCCCCCTATCCCCCCTTAGCGCCGCTACTGGTTCCCACTGCTCATCCAAACCACTTTAACCACTGCTATGATGTCACTGCAGGAATTATAAAGTCGGGTGGAACATAAACCGATTCAAGGCGAAGAAATAACATTGACACAATTTGCATTTTTTTCTTTTTTATTAAAATACGATCAAAACAATGCGAAATGACAAAAAGTTACGAATAAATTACAGCCATTAATTAAATAAAAAAACAAAATGACTAAAATTTAAATTAAATATCTGAGATCATGAACGTTTGTAAAGTACGTGCTAGCTCAGAAGATCATGACGATGACGATTGCGAATAAACTTTCAACAATTCGTAAAACCATAACAAAAATAGGCACAAAAACAATAAATACATAAATAGACACACTTCGATTAAAATAAATACTGTAAAGCTTGATATAAATAAATAAATAACTTAGTACAAGATGAGTATTGAGTAATTGCAGTTCAAACATCTTCCTAGAAAATGTAACTGATATCGATTCTAGACAATAATCCTCGGGTAGCATGGCACAGCCACACAGCCACACAGCCACACAGCCACACAGTCATACAGCCACACAGCCACACAGTTATACAGCCACACATCCACACAGCCACACAGTCACACAGGTAGATTGACGCGTTTGGATCTAAGACTTTAAACTCCATTCAGTTAATTGTTGAGCAAATGTATTTAATCCTGAGTATTTCGTGAATTTCATTTGGCTATAGATGTTTTCTCATAGTAGTATTGACGATATCCATTCACTGAATCTGCTGGCATTCAAGTGATGAGGGTGATATCGAAGCTGTACTTGGCGCTCTCCGTATGCACGGTGGCTCCTTAAACCAGCGTCGGAGTGACGCTCGGGTTTGGTGGAATAGCCGTCTGGGTCCTCTGCTGAGCCCAAGTGCATCCAACTGACCACTTCAGCCAACTATCGTCCCACGTGACAACACCTGTTGGTGACGTTCGCTTCACTCTGATTGGCAGGTCGTAGTATATTACTTCACAAACGTTGGTCGATCCTTGAACCGTGGATTCAGTGGGGCAGACGGCTTCAAGTAAGTCGGCTGGTTGGCGGTTGAGGTTTGTTTGGACACGGTATGTCCAGGGGCAGATGGATCGGTTCTGGAGGTCGGATGTGGAGTCCTGGGGCTGCGCGGCACGTCTTCGTCTGATCTTCACCTCGTCGGTGACCTCTGAAGGGCTCAAGGTCGTTCTGAGAGATTCGTCGACGGTTTCTTCAGATCTGAACAAAGAGAAGGAATCATGTCTTTATTGTAACAAATGGAATTTCGATATATGTAGTAATTTAATGTTATGCGAAATATCTTCCCTGGAGTGTTCTGTTGATATGATGCAAATGGAGGAAGTTCATCTGACTCATGTTAGTACATATAGTGCACTTTTATCGAATTCTAAAAGATTCAGCTCAATCACAGCCAAACTCGTTCGCAAATTGTTATTCCTGGTATAAGTTGATGACTCGTAAGATGTCTCATGTAAATCCTGGGAGATATGGGCTTATCCAGAAGGACAAGGTTCACTTAGCCTAAGCCTATATCTTAGTCCAGCTATTGTAGCATGTAACATGTATGCACTGGCCGAATGTTTAGGAGACGAAACCGTTAAGTATTATAGCCAACCGAGTTGCAATGCAAGAATTTATTGTGATGATTAGGTTAAACTAGCAGCTAATCATAATGGAAGTGACGTATGATGAGTTGATCTAAAGATGATTGCATTCCTGATTTACCTGAACTGCTTTAAGAGGTCGATGATGTCAGCATCTTCCTTTTGCTGCTGAGGCTGGTACGGTGCAGATGCGACGAGAGATGCTAGAAACACGATGAAGACAATTGAAGACATCACGACGACTATTATACTGAACAATTTAAATAACTTAGTTGCAAATATTATACAAATATAAATAATGTAAAAGTATAAAATCAGGAATGTTAACACGTTGCTGTCCGATTCTATTTAATTCTGTTCAATATTCTGCTGCTTCTTAAATACCTGCCAGTGCCACTCGCCCTTACATGTATCATGGTCAGTTCGAACGTGTACCCCAGTGACAAAAGATGAAGACAGCTGAGGTGGATTTCTGTCGACTTTACGCCGTTCCTTTCTTTCGATTCATGTCATGACCAGCACAACACATACTGCAGTGCGTATACTTCCACCAACGCATCACAACTGTAGTTTAGGCCTTCACTCTCTCTCTCCCCCTCGTGTGGTTGTTTCTTAAACCCTCAGCCAATGAGATCGTCTCAGTCAAACTGTCGTCATCGGTCATTTGAAGTCAATAGAAATTATAGTATTTTTGTCCAACCTGACTAAAGATGAAACCGTGTGTCATATGTCAGGGTGTGCTGCTGCAGATCTCTAACCTCGTTCCGCAAAGCGTATTTATATAATATCTTGCGATCATATTTTAAGACCATTGATGTATATTTTCGATATATTATATTGCATGATGTAAATTGTTCAACGTCGAATAGGCTAAGAATCTAAGTGGCCCAATGCTGCGACGACTCTGAAGTCTCAATGCGTTGAGTGCCAATTAGATTATAATTTATTATAATGTTATGATTGACGATTAATGGAACAGCATTACTGTCAGGGAATTTCCCTTAGTTTTTGTCTGTTACGCCTGCAGTTCAGCATAGGTCAATGGTTGGTGAGGGGAGGGTGGGTGGTAGGGGAGGGAGGGAGTACTACTAGCTACCGTACTTATTATAACAGGCGAGTGTTTGTGTGACAACGAAGTCTGGGCTCAAGTGCAGACAAAAGGAATGGGGGGGATAGATGTATTAATTAATTATTTATTTAATACTAATTGATTTAGTCTTACTTTCAGTTCTTGCAATTGTCCTTGTCATTATTATTGTTATTGCTTTGTTATTTATTATTATTATTTTAATACATACAATAAAAATAATAATTACTATTATTTGCAGGCCTTATAATGAGCCGCTTTATTAGCTCTGTTCTGAGGTTATCAAGGAACAGGATAGAGTGCTCCCCGGACACTAAGTGCAGTGTAACAGGAAGGCATTCCGGGTTATAGGACCCTATAGCAGCCGAGTCTGAACGACGCTCGTCGTAACTGACTTTCAAGCCTTAAAATGTGTTGAATGTAATAATGTTGCGCTTAACTGCTTCGAATGCCTCACTGTGAGTCACTCTCAGCGTTGCCACTCTAAAATAAAAATTAAAACAAGTTGGAGAGTAAAAAAAACCAAGAAAACCAAGTTGAGCAAGTCTTCCGAAAATGCCCAGAATTTGCCGACAAATTCCCGAAATTCCCACAAATCTTCCGAAAATTTCCCGAATTTCCCGTCCGAAAAATCTGATGATCTTTTTCTTAGTCGTCCGGCACAAATCTTCCGAAAAAAGTCCACAATTTCCCCAAAAAGTCACAAAATACCCGAAAATGTCAAAAAATTCCTTTTTCCGTCGAAAAAACCCAAGGAAAAAACCCAAGTTCGTCCCCCAAAAAACCATTTCCCAAGTTCGGATAAAAAAAACCAAGATCTTGTGAAATAACCCAAGGAGTGGCAACGCTGGTCACTCTCGTGACTTCTCGTCTATATATAGAGATCGAGTCTGGATATGACGTCTGCGTGACGTAACCAACCGGAGTCGACGTCATCGATGAAACCAGAGAGCAGCCACCAGTGATGCCACAGCTGGGTTTTTTCCACTAGATCTGGATTGTTTGGCCGTCGTCTGGGTTTCTGGGTTTGTTTTGGCAAAATCTGGGCTTATTTTGGTGAGTTGACATTTTGCATTTACAACACATGAATATTCTGTGAAATTCAATGTAAAATGGCTGTGATACTTAATTTTCCACTAATTTTAATTTTAAACTCCACAATCAAGATCTCACATTGTCAATTCAGAAATAATTTATAACCTGAAGAATAGATATGCACAGAAATAAACCATTTTGACATCTCAAAATAGGTCAGGTCACTCCTCTCCCCTTGTTAAGTCGTTTTGACATCTATAACATACATATTATTATTAGGGCTGTTGATTTAATCGCGTTAACGCGTGCGATTAACGCGTTAAAAAAATTTGCGATTAAAAATTTTGACGCATTAATCGTACGCGTTAATTAGTTCTGATTGAGATGGAATCAGAGGCAGAAAAACTCGTTTTTAACGGAAGGCTCATACTTAAAACTAGTGATACATTCCTTGGCAAATATTCCAAAAAAGAATTTGAGTATTATTGTAGCAATTATTTGCTCAATTATCGCCTGCATGCGAACCAAAACATGCGTTAAACGCTAACGATGAGTCGTCGACATCGGTCGCATCGCATCGTCCACTAAGGTTGTTTCCTTCTTCCTCACCCCGTCAGACGTCAGACTACGTTGGTTGAACTCCATGACTCGGACCATGAGATGGCAAGACCAATGGATTTCAGGTTTCAAATGATAAATGCTTACAGAAGGACAACTGAGACGAGGTTTGGCAAGAACCGCAATCTCTTGTGAAAAATTGTGATTATAAATAATGAGGTTCAATAGCAGACCTACTAAGCTTATTGTTAATTAATAAGAGCATCCCTTGAACCGACCAGGTTAAATAAACTGGTCTGCCGGTACAATTGGCTGAATAAATAATTCATCTTGATAGTCAGAAAACGGTTTTCTAATTTCACATTTAGGCCTATGTCATGTTAATTAAATGTGGCTCAAATGAAAAAAAATTAACGGATTTTGAGCAGTTGGCTGATTTGAACAGTGTTTCAATTCTGTCTGTCATACAAAACTGTTCAATAAACTAAATGCAGAAATTCAATACGCCTAAGCCGAAGACTATTAAATATGTTTGCAATAGAAAGAATGTATTCACTATTCAGTCATTATAATTCTATGCTCCAGGAGTCCTTAGAAAATAGTAAGATAAATATATTTGAAGGAAATGCATTGCGATTAATTTGGCGTTAATTGCGATTAAAAAAATTAATCGCGCGATTAATTTCGATTAAAATTTTTAATCGAACAACAGCCCTAATTATTATATATACACTGTAGGTCAGGCAAAACCTCTATAGTGGTATATAAGCCTAGTTGAAGAGTATTAATGTTCTAAGTGGTCAAAACGTTGGATGTATTAAGAAAATTTGGCTGGAAACCTCGGACAACTGTAAGACTTCGTAAACTTAAGCCGCGTGTGTTATGAGTTTACAATTCTGGTAGGGTTGACCGGTGCACATGCGCACCCGAATAGCCTATATTTATTAAGCTTATTGTCAGTATGAATGCCGAGTCTCTGACAACTTTAACAATTGATATTTTAAAGTTGTAATTGCATTTTATTCAACTCTTTTGACGAACATTTTGTTAGCCCTCTTACGAAGTTACGAACCAGCGAAAAACCAACTTAATTTGAACATGAGGGGTCTGAAATAGCCTATTTGAATAGTCTGGATTTTTCTGGGTTTTTTTGAAGGAAACCTGGGTTTATTTCTGAAACCTCAGTGGCAACACTGGCAGCCACAAAAGAACCGTTTGGTTCAGTTTTCTCTGATGAAGTCAAATGGCAACTTTGGTAAAACTCCATCGCAAGAATTAAGTCGTGGAGAAGAAAAGTCTGAACCTATAATTATAGAGACGCCCAGGGCTTAAAGTGTGGCTGGCAAAGTATGGGGTGTCCATGCACTTATTTTTACACACTTTAAGCACTGGAGACGCCGTACTTCATCATCAGTTAAAGTAAGAATCTCCTGTCTGCCAGTTTGGTTCTACATGTCACCAGGGTTTAAAGTGGGTAGAAACGTGTGGGAACGGCGTTCCCACTGCTCTCAAACCACTTTAACCACTGCTATGATGTCACTGCAGGAATTATAAAGTCGGGTGGAACATAAACCGATTCAAAGCGAAGAAATAATATTCACACAATTTGTATTTTTTTCTCTTTTTTATTAAAATACGACCAAAACAATGCGAAATGACAAAAAGTTACTAATAAATTACAGCCAATTAAATAAATAAATAAACAAAATGACTAAAGTTTAAATTAAATAGCTGAGATCATGAACGATTGTAAAGTCGTGCTAGTTCAGAAGATCATGACGATGACGATTGCGAATAAACTTTCAACAGTTAGTAAAACCAAAACAAAAATAGGCACAAAAACAATAAATAGATACATGTAAATACACTTCGATTAAAATAAATACTGTAAAACTCGACATAAATAAATAACTTAGCACAAGATAAGTATTGAGTATACTATTGCAGTTCAAACATCTTCCTAGAAAATGTCACTGATATCGATTCTAGACAATAATTCCTCTGGTAGCATGGCGCAGCCACACAGCCACACAGTCATACAGCCACACATCCACACAGTCATACAGCCACACAGCCACACAGTCATACAGCTACACAGCCATACAGCCATACATCCACACAGTCATACAGCCACACAGCCACACAGTCACACAGCCATACAACCACACAGCCACACAGCATACAGCCACACAGCCACACAGTGATACAGCCACATAGTCGTACAGGTAGATTGACGCGTTTGGTTCTAAGACTTTAACTTAAACTCCATGCAGTTAATCGTTGAGCAAATGTTTAAAATCCTGAGTATTTCGTGAATTTCATTTGGCTATAGATGTTTTCTCATAGCAGTAGCAGACGATATCCATTCACTGAATCTGCTGGCATTCAAGTGATGAGGGTGATATCGAAGCCGTACTTGGCGCTCTCCTTAGGGTGGCTCCTTAAACCAGCGTCGGAGTGACGCTCGGGTTTGGTGGAATAGCCGGCTGGGTCCTCTGCTGAGCCCAAGTGCATCCAACGGACAACTTCTGCCAACTATCGTCCCACGTGACCACACCTGTTGGTGACGTTCGCTTCACTCTGATTGGCAGGTCGTAGTATATTGCTTCACAAACGTTGGTCGACCCTTGAACCTTGGATTCAGTGGCGCAGACGGCTTCAAGTAAGTCGGTTGGTTGGCGGTTGAGGTCTGTGTTGACACGGTATGTCCAGGGGCAGATGGATCGGTTCTGGAGGTCGGATGAGGAGTCCTGGGGCTGTGCGGCACGTCTTCGTCTGATCTTGACCTCGTCGGTGACCTCTGAAGGGCTCAAGGTCGTTCTGAGAGATTCGTCGACGGTTTCTTCAGATCTGAAGATATAGAGAAGGAATCATGTCTTAAATTGTAACAAATGGAATTTCTCTATGTAATAATTTAAAGTTATGCGAAATATCTTCCCTGAAGTGTTCTGTTAACATGATGCAAATGGAGGAAGTTCATATGACTCATGTTAGCACATATAGTGCACTTTTATCTAATTCAAAAATAATCAGCTCAATCACAGCCAAACTCGTTCGGAAATTGTTATCCCTGGTATGAGTTGATAACTCCTAAGATGTCTCGTGTAAATCCTGGGAGACAGGCTTACCAAGAAGGACAAGGTTCACTTAGCCTATATCTTAATCCAGCTGTTACAGCATGTAACATGCATGCACTGGCTGAATGTTTAGGAAACGAACGCGTTAAGTATTATAGCCAATCGAGTTGCAATGCAAGAATTTATTGCGATGATTAGGTTAAAATAGCAGCTAATCATAATGGAAGTGACGTATGATGAGTTGATCTAAAGTTGATTGCATTTCTGATTTACCTGAACTGCCTTAAGAAGTCAACGATGTCAGCATCTTCCTTTTGATGCTGAGGCTGGTGCGGTGCAGTTGCAACGAGAGATGCTAGAAATACGATGAAGACAATTGAAGGCACCATGACGACGATACTGAACAATTTAAATAACTTAGTTGTAAATATTGTATAAATATAATAATTTAAATGTATAAAATTAGAGATGTTAACTCGTTGCTGTGCGATTCTATTTGATTCTGTTCAATATTCTGCTGCTTCTTAAATACAATCTGCCACTCACCCTTATTGTGGTCAGTTCGAACGTGTACCCCAGTGACACAAGATGAAGACAGCTGAGTTGAATTTCTGTCGACTTTACGCCGTTCCTTTCTTTCGATTCATGTCATGACCAGCACATAATATGTACTGCAGTGCATACTTCCACCAACGCATCACAACTGTAGTTTAGGTCCTCTCTGTCTCTGTCTCTCTGTCTCTATCTCTGTCTGTCTCTGTCTCTGTCTCTGTCTCTGTTTCTCTGTCTGTCTCTCTCTCTCTCTCTCTCTCTCGTGGTTGTTTCTTAAACCCTCAACCAATGAGATCGTCTCAGTCAAACTGTCGTCATCGGCCATTTTGAAGTCGATGGAAATTATAGTATTTTTTTCCAGCCTGCAGTAAAGATGAAACCGTGTGTCATAAGTCAGGGTGTGCTGCTGCGATCTCTGACCTCGTGCCGCATAGCGTATTTATATAATATATTGTGATCATATTTAATTCCATTGATGCATATATTCGATATATATACATTCGATATAATTATGTTTGCAGGATGTAAATTGTTCAACGTCGAATAAGAATCTAAGTGGCCCAATGCTGCGACGACTATGAAAGTTCTACGCGTCGCATGGCAATTAAATAATAATAATATTGTGATTGACGATTAATGGAACTGCCGTATACTGTCAGGGAATTTCCTTTAGCTTTTGTCTGTTACGCCTGCAGTTCAGCATAGGTCAATGGCTGGTGAGGGGAGGGTGGATGGTAGGGGAGGGAGGGAGGGAGTACTACTAGCCACTTATTATTATAATAGTCGAGTGTTTTTGTGACAACGAAAGTCTGGACTCAAGCGCAGACGACAGGGAGGGGAACAGATGTAGCCCTATTAATTAATTATTTATTTAATACTAATTGATTTTGTCTTGCTTTCAGTTCTTGCAATTGTTCTTGTCACTATTATTGTTATTGCTTTGCTATTTAGTATTACTTTAACACATACAATAAAAATAATAATTACTATTATTTGCAGACCTTATCATGAGTCGCTTTATTAGCCTATTATTATTATTATTATTATTATTATTATTATTATTATTATTATTATTATTATTATTATTATTATTATTATTATTGTTATTATTGTTATTATTATTATTATTATTATTACTATTATTATTTTTTTTGCCCTGAGGTACTTCATTTCCCCAGAGACTTATGGACTATTATTAACTGAAGAATGTATGTCTGGTGGGTCAGGCCTCGTCTTCAGGGTATGAGGCAAAAGTACCTTTGAAAGCGACCAGGTTGTAGCGTTGAATGCAAATGGACAGACGTTGAAAAAGAAAGAAAGCTTCACGTCTGTCGCCAGTGATAGAAGAGATGCGGCTGCCAATTTCACTTACGAAGTCTGAGGCTGAAGGATTGAGTGGACCCAATGTCTCTATGGCCACCGGCTGGAAGATGTAGGAGGCGGGCAACCCTCCGTTATTATTATTATTATTATCATCATTATTATTATTATTATTTTGGAAATATATATTTTATAATATAGGCTACCGTTTAGGGCCTATTCAATGTAAGTTACTCAGAAGCTCACCGGGCTCAAATACGGCTAAATAGGACAGTTCTGAGATTATAGAGGAACAGAGTGGAGTGCCCCGGACACTAAGTGCAGTGTAACAGGGAGGCATTCCAGGTTATAGTACTATATAGCAGCCGAGTCTGAACGACGCTTATCGTAACTGACTTTCAAGCCTTAAAATGTGTTGAATATTATGATGTTGCGCTTAACTGCTTCGAATGCCTCACTCTGAGTCACTCTCAGCGTTGCCACTCTAAAATAAAAATAAAGACAAGTTGGAGAGTAAAAAAACCAAAGAAAACCCAAGTTGAACAAATCTTCCGAAAATGCCCAGAATTTCCCGAAAAATTCCCGAATTTCCCACAAATCTTCCGAAAATTTCCCGAATTCCCCGTCCGAAAAATCTGATGATCTTTTTTAGTCGCCCGGCACAAATCTTCCGGAAAAAAGTCCACAATTTCCCGAAAATGTCAAAAAATGCCCGAAATTGTAAAAAAAAACCCAAGTTCGTTCCAAAAAACCCAATTTCCCAAGTTCGGATAAAAAAAAGATCTTGTGAAATAACCCAAGGAGTGGCAACGCTGGTCACTCTCCTGACTTCTCGTCTATATATAGAGATCGAGTCTGGACATGACGTCTGCGTGACGTAACGAAACCAGAGTCGACGTCATCGATGAAACCAGAGAGCAGCCACAAAAGAACCGTTTGGTTCATTTTTCTTTGATGAAGTCATAAGGCAACTTCGGTAAAACTCCATTAAGTCGTGGAGAAGAAAAGTCTGAACCTATATAGAGAGAGTTCATCAGGTAAAGTAAGAATCTCCTGTCTGCCAGTTTGGTTCTACATGTCAGTATGATCTCACTGCAGGAATTATGAAGTCGGGTGGAACATAAACCGATTCAATGCGAACAAATAATATTCACACAATTTGTATTTTTTTCTCTTTTTTTATTAAAATACGATCAAAACAATGCGAAATGACCAAAAGTTACGAATAAATTACAGCCAATTAAATAAATAAATAAACAAAATGACTAAAATTTAAATTAAATATCTGAGATCATGAACGATTGTAAAGCCGTGCTAGCTCAGAAGATGATGGCAATGACGATTGCGAATAAACTTTCAACAATTCGTAAAACCATAACAAAAATCGGCACAAAAGCAATAAATACATAAATAGACACACTTCGATTAAAATAAATACTGTAAAGCTTGATATAAATAAATAAATAACTTAGTACAAGATGAGTATTGAGTAATTGCAATTCAAACATCTTCCTAGAAAATGTCACTGATATCGATTCTAGACAATAATTCCTCGGGTAGCATGGCACAGCCACACAGCCACACAGTCATACAGCCACACAGCCACACAGTCATAAAGTCATACAGGTAGATTGAAGCGTTTGTTTCTAAGACTTTAAACTCCATTCAGTTAACCGTTGAGCAAATGTATTCAATCCTGAGTATTTCGTGAATTTCATTTGGCTAGATGTTTTCTCATAGTAGTAGTAGACGATATCCATTCACTGAATCTGCTGTCATTCAAGTCTTGTCTTGTCTTGTCGTCAACCTTCCTCGATCCGAGGGTTGGTCGCATCATGGACGAGCTTCCTCCATCTCTTCCTGTCCCTTGTGTCCACCAGAGTCTGCCCGAGAGTTGATCCCATCCAAGTTCCGATGTTGACAAGCCAGCCCATCCTCGGCCTCCCTCGTGTTCTTGCTCCCGGTACATTTCCCTGTATGATCTCTTTCTCCAGGCAATCTCCGCTTTTTGGCATTCAAGTGATGAGGGTGATATCGAAGCTGTACTTGGCGCTCTCCGTATGCACGGTGGCTCCTTAAACCAGCGTCGGAGTGACGCTCGGGTTTGGTGGAATAGCCGGCTGTTTCCTCTGCTGAGCCCAAGTGCATCCAACGGACAACTTCTGCCAACTATCGTCCAACGTGATCACACCTGTTGGTGACGTTCGCTTCACTCTGATTGGCAGGTCGTAGTAGATTGCTTCACAAACGTTGGTCGATCCTTGAACCTTTGATTCAGTGGAGCAGACGGCTTGAAGTAAGTCGGCTGGTTGGCGGTTGAGGTCTGTGTTGACGCGGTATGTCCAGGGGCAGATGGATCGGTTCTGGAGGTCGGATGTGGAGTCCTGGGGCTGTGCGGCACGTCTTCGTCTGATCTTGACCTCGTCGGTGACCTCTGAAGGGCTCAAGGTCGTTCTGAGAGATTCGTCGACGGTTTCTTCAGATCTGAAGATATAGAGAAGGAATCATGTCTTTATTGTTACAAATGGAATTTCGATATATGTAGTAATTTAAAGTTATAAGAAATATCTTCCCTGAAGGGTTCTGTTGATGTGATGCAAATGGAGGAAGTTTGTTTGACTCATGTTAGTTCATATAGTGCAGTTTTATCTAATTCTAAAATAATCAGCTCAATCACAGCCAAACTCGTTCGCAAATTGTTATCCCTGGTATACGTTGATGACTCGTAAGATGTCTCATGTAAATCCTGGAAAATATAGGCTTACCCAGAAGGACAAGGTTCACTTAAATCTTAGTCCAGCTATTGTAGCGTGTAGCATGCATGCACTGACTGAATGTTTAATAAACGAACGCGTTAAGTATTATAGCCAATCGAGTTGCAATGCAAGCAATAATTGCGATGATTAGGTTAAAATAGCAGCCAATCATAATGGAAGTGACGTAGCCTATGATGAGTTGATCTAAAGGTGATTGCATTCCTGATTTACCTGAACTGCTTTAAGAAGACGACAATATCACGAGCATCTTCCTTTTGCTGCTGAGGCTGGTACGGTGCAGAGGCAACGAGAGATGCTAGAAACACGATGAAGACAATTGAAGACATCATGACGAATATTATACTGAACAATTTAAATAACTTGGTTGTAAATATTGTATAAATATAATAAATTAAATGTATACAATTAGAGATGTTAACTCGTTGCTGTTCGATTCTATTTGAATCTGTTCAATATTCTGCTGCTTCTTAAATACAATCTGCCACTCACCATTATTATTGTGGTCAGTTCGAACGTGTACCCCAGTGACACAAGATGAAGACAGCTGAGGTGGATTTCTGTCGACTTTACGCCGTTCCTTTCTTTCGATTCATGTCATGACCAGCACAACACATACTGCAGCGTATACTTCTACCAACGCATCACAACTGTAGTTTAGGTCCTCTCTGTCTCTCTGTCTCTGTCTCTGTCTCTGTCTCTGTCTCTGTCTGTCTGTCTCTCTCTCTCTGTCTTTGTCTCTGTCTCTGTCTCTGTCTCTCTGTCTCTCTGTTTCTCTGTCTCTGTCTCTGTCTGTCTGTCTCTCTGTCTCTGTCTCTGTCTCTGTCTCTGTCTCTGTCTCTGTCTCTGTCTCTGTCTCTCTCTCTCTCTCTCTCTCTCTCTCTCTCTCTCTCTCTCTCTCTCTGTCTCTCTCTGTGTCTCTCTCTCTCTGTGTGTGTCTCTCTCTGTGTCTCTCTCTGTGTCTCTCTCTGTCACTCTCTGTTTCTCTCTGTTTCTCTCTCTGTCTTTGTCTCTGTCACTCTCTGTTTCTCTCTGTTTCTCTCTCTCTCTGTGTGTGTGTCTCTCTCTCCCCCCTCGTGTGGTTGTTTCTTAAACCCTCAGCCAATGAGATCGTCTCAGTCAGAATTTCGTCATCGGCCATTTTGAAGTCGATAGAAATTATAGTATTTTTTTCCAGCCTGCAGTAAAGAGGAAACCGTGTGTCATATGTCAGGGTGTGCTGCTGCAGATCTCTAACCTCGTGTCGCAAAGCGTATTTATATAATATATTGCGATCATAATTATTTCATTCCATTGATGTTGTATATATTCGATATAATTATGTTTGCAGGATGTAACTTGTTCAACGTCGGATAAGAATCTAAGTGGCCCAATGCTGCGACGACTATGAAGTCAGTGGCGGCGCCAGGATTTCAGTTTGGAGGGGGCTGAATTTGCGGTCGAAAATTGTCCGTTTCGGTCGGCAAAATTTCTGACGACCTTTTTTTAGTCATCGGTCAAAATCTGAGGAAAATGGGGCATTTTCACGTGCGCCAAACTGTCTGGCAAACCTCGTGCGTATTTTGTTTGGGGGGGGGCTAAAGGGGGTTAATTGTCCAAATATTTTATTTTTACATGGCAAAACAAATGGATGACCTTTTTTAGGAGGGGCTTAGCCCCCCTACCCATGGCAATGGCAATTAGATACTAATAATATTATTGTGATTGACGAATGGAACAACCCTACTGTCAGGGAATTTCCCTTAGCTTTTGTCTGTTACGCCTGCAGTTCAGCAGTTCAGCATAGGTCAATGGCTGGTGGGAGGGAGGGTGGGTGGTAGGGGACGGAGGGAGTACTACTAGCCAATTATTATAATAGTCGAGTGCTTGTGTGACAACGAAAGTCTGGACTCAAGCGCAGACGACAGGGAGGAGAATAGATGTATTAATTAATTATTTATTTAATACTAATTGATTTAGTCCGGGCTCAAGTGCAGACAAGAGGAATGGGGAATAGATATATTAATTGATTATTTATTTAATACTATAATTGATTTAGTCTTGCTTTCAGTTCTTGCAATTGTTCCTGTCATTATAATTGTTATTGCTTTGTTATTTATTATTATTTTAATACAATGTAATAAAATAATAATTACTGTTATTATTTTGTTATTATCATTAGTAGTTGTATCAGTAGCAGTTGTAGCAGTAGCAGTTGTAGCAGTAGTAGTGGTGGTTGTAGCAATGGTAGTAGAAGTAGTAGTAGCAGCATTAGTAGAAGTTGTAGTAGTTTATTATCATAATTACTTTGTTTTTGTCAGACCAATTATTGTTATTTTTCTATTATTATTTTAAACATCAAACATCAAACACTGCCAGCAACACAATTATTATTATTTCATTATTATTTCAATATCATTACTAATGCATACCATATTGATTATCGTGACAAATTTCGTATAAATGAGAGAAGAGACAAGAGTGTTCTGAAAACTTTTTCATCAAATTTAATTCAAATTCTCTCCAATGAGACATGAATTACGTCAGAATATATTTTTATCGAATCGTCTCTCGCTCCATCCTTCCATCAATTCCTCCACCTCTCCCTCATTCCACCCATTATTCCATGCCATACGGTATCGCATAGCATTAGTTGCAGTAGAGCCATGAGGCTGGGTCGATTCTCGTTCCGTAATAGTCGACCTGGTAGTGGATGTGATCCGTCATCGATGAACCATAGCAACCGCAATGGAGACCGGTGTGCGTAGCAACGGCTTGTCCCTTGGATACGGTGGCTGGCATGTTGACGCGGTCTGGGCTGGCGTAGAAGATCATGACGCTGTGACCTGAGAGATGGGTGGAAGGAAGGAAGAGAAAATGCATTCAGTCATTTAGAAATCGTCGCATTTTCTGTCTCCAAAAACATCCAAGTCGTTAAGTGCGTGAGACTGGAAGCCAGTAGGAGTGAGAGAGCAGAGAGGAGGAAGGCGTAAAGGAAGAGGAGGAGGAGGACGAGGAGGAGGAGGAGCGAAGAGAGGAAGATGATGAGGAAGATGCTGATGGTGGAAAAAGAACAGAGGATGATGACGAGGAAGAAGAGAATGAAAAAGAAGAAGGATGACGATGACAATGATGATGACGATGACGATGATGATTGCGATTACGATGACTATTACGATGACGATGACAATGACAATGACGATGACGATGACGATGATGATTGCGATTACGATGACTATTACGATGACGATGACAATGACAATGACGATGACAATGACGATGACGATGACGATGATGATTGCGATTACGATGACTATTACGATGACGATGACAATGACGATGACAATGACAATGACGGTGATGATTATGGCGATGATGTATAGAAGAAGAATGGAAGTAGCGGTTGAGGCGGAGTAATGGGAGGAAGAAGATGATGATTACGAAGACGAAAAAGAGGAAATAGATTAGGAGACGTCAGATAATCGGACAATACTTGCTTTTATAGGACAGAATAGATTACATTAGATTAGAAAAGGTCATTGTTTTGCAGTGTATATTCAATATCGCAATATCATATGGAATTTAATCATAAAAAATTATAATAATACCTGCAAACGATCCAGTTCCTTCGATGAGGAATCCAGTGTCACAACACGATCCATCTCCGTATGGAAAGGCCTCACGAACGACGTTTCCAGCGAATGGAGCGTCCACTGTGGCGCCTCCGTTGCATGGAAGATCCCATCCGGTGTGGATTCTGGTACCACCATCCCTGCAAGGACAAAGACACAAAGTGTCTGATGGAAAGAACAACAGACTCCATCTATTATAATAGGCAATAATTAATTTCGTGGAATTTACTTGCTCAATTTTACGCATTCACTGACGCATGTACTGTGATGTACATGCAAACAGCGATTTTATTTTGGACGAAGAAATGGAGCATAAAATGTAAATGTAAATGTAATCGCATATTTATATAGCGGCTGTGTTATGGCTTCGACCCTGAGGGTGAGATCCTTCACCACCGCTACTCCACGTTTATATTGCGACCGAGCCACCCGCAGTGGCCGAAACAGAGACTGCTGGAGAGGGTGCAGAAAAGGAAACTGCGATACTTCGGACACCTGATGAGGGCAGACAACATATCGACACTGCTAATACAAGGACGAATTGAGGGTACCAGAGCACGGGGAAGACCAAGGAGGCGTTGGATGGACGATGTCTGTGACTGGACCGGATTACCACCTGTGGACTGTGTTAGACGGGCGCAGGACAGAGAGGAATGGAGGAAGCTGCTGTCGTTATCTCTGGTCTCCGACCCTCAGAAATGAGGATGGACAGCATCATCATCACCCGCAGTAAAGATCCGAGAAATTAATCTCTGACCGACCGGGAATCGAACCCGGGCCGCCGGCGCGGCGAGCGGGCTACCAACCCACTCGACCACCGAGGATCTCTGTTCTTATATAGCGCATATATATATATATATATATATATATATATATATATATATATATATATATATATATATATATATATATATATATGTAGCTGTAGGGAATGGATAGGCCTATCGGAGGAAATTATGAAGCAATTGATGAAGATATGGAACAATGGAGGCAGAATATGGAACAATGGAGGGAAAATTAACAAGTGAAGGATGAAATGTAACAGTTAAAGAAGAAATGGAACAATGGAAGGAGAATTGGAACAATGTAGGAAGATATAGAACAATGGAAGGAGATATGGAACAATGGAGTAAGAAATGGACGATGCAAAATAAACCCGACAAAAGAGTAGCAGTCTTCTCAATTTAACAAATCCTGTTGAGGTAATTCATTTAACAAGCATTCAATTGATAGTGCACCAGTTTGTTTCGCTCCATTTCATGTTTTCGCTATAAAATTATAGGTATATGTATGTATACCTGGACGCTCCGTAGTTTCCGCATCCGTATCCATCGCATCCTCTTCTTCCGTTTGAAGAGAAGGAACTACAAATCGGATTGTGCGTACAGTAGCCTGGAAAAGACAGTCACAGCCGAATGTATGTATGTATGTATGTATGTGTGTGTGTATGTATGTATGTATGTATGTATGTATGTATGTATGTATGTATGTATGTATGTATGTATGTATGTATGTATGTATGTATGTATGTATGTATGTATGTATGTATGTATGTATGTATGTATGTATGTATGTGTGTGTGTGTATGTATGTATGTATGTATGTATGTATGTATGTATGTATGTATGTATGTATGTATGTATGTATGTATGTATGTACGTTCCTACGTACGTGTGCATGCATCAAGCTCCTCCATACCACACAACTTCTGTACCATTGTCGCTCCACTTCAGTGACTTGGTCGTCAAACACCTTCTCGTTGTTCTATGTGTAGCCTACATGTACGTCAAAATCTTAAAGTTTCACTATTGTATATTTTCGATCAACTATCTTCCGTAAGAAGCTAAACTTGTCGGTCGCTCAATCCTTCCTTTGTTTCGAAAACCACTCAACTCCATTTCAATATTATTTGTAGACATAGCAGTGTCTAGGGTCGAAGCGAGTATGAATCGCCTACTCACGCTTCATAAAATGTTCGATTACAACATTACATTCATGATTGCTTATGCACATGTGTAAATGCACATGTGTAAATGCACATGTGCAAACACACAGGTGTGGTTCGTGCACTTACTTCCTCCTCCGCACTCCTGTGGTCCCGAGACGTAGTCGCTGTGGATGTAGGCTGTCTGCAGAAACAAAGAACGATCAAACGTATGACCAAACAATTTAATTAAATAAATAAATAAATAATTAATAATTATTAATTAGCAAATTGACCAGCTTGCGAACAAATGAAGGAACGTACGAAAAAATAAGGAAATGAAGAAGATGAACATGACGATGACGATGACGATGATGATGATGATGATGATGATGACGACGACGACGACGACGGCGACGACGACGACGACGACGACGACGACGACGACGGTGACGATGACGATGACGATGACGATTACGATGACGATGACGACGACGATGACGACGACGACGACGACGATGATGATGCGTTGTATTGTTTTGTATTGTATTGCATTGCATCGTCTACCTGTCCCTCGAAGGTGATGCGGAACCAGACTCCCTCGGTGCCCTGGTAATCAGCGCAGTCTCCAGGTGAGATGAGAGCAATCACCGTGCAGTCGGTTGATGGGCATGTGCGAACGTTGACGTCACCTCCGCCTGATGTGGCGCCACAGATGCACGTCCGACACTCAACGCTGCTCAAGAAACTCGCGAGCAGAACGACAATGATGCTCCTCATCTTGGATTCGGAAGCTGACTGCAAGCATCAGAATATCATCATTGTCGTCAGTAGTTATATAGCGCCCGATCTCTCATCAACATCATGGATGCAATTTGGGAAATTCGTGCTCTTTTGTTCTTCAATTATGAATAAAACGATTAATTTTATATTCTCTTTAAACGATTCACACGCTAACAATAGATCTTGTAGCACCTTGAAACCAACAACGGACTTCTTTCTTCTTTGTTCTTTTTCAACAAAGCCTGAAGACCATTTCATTCCATTTGATCGAAGTTTCATTGTCAGGTCTTACTTAGTACTTAGTACTTAGTCCCTCCCGTGCAGAACTGCACATCGGGCAACTTTGCGTTGTTTCTGTTGCGTGCGTTTGTTTTACCTGGGTGGGTTGCAAGCCCACCGCAGAACCATCCTCCTTTATCCTGGCTTGGGACAGGCACAGGCTGCCTCAGAAGAGGTAACCTGTGCATGTCTAGAAATACCATAATACGTCTATCAAGAAGTGACGCTATATAAATTTAATTTCCCATGTCAGTTGCAATTTAGCCAAAATAAATTTATTTCCGATGCCAATATTTCAAATTAAACTATTTAAAAAAATCAAATTTGAATTGAAACCGAGGAAACATTATAATAGATAGGCCTATCTATTATAATTATAGACAAAATAATGTTCTTAATTTCCTGCTTTGCACTTTCAGGCCCTTGCTAAAACTTATTTTTAGTGTGATCATTTTTGATCAATTTTGTGTTTTCTGCAAAATGCCTGCGCGCATCCATGCATCAAATTACTTTACAGTAAGTTAGTCACAACGCCGTTCTATCCATGACCAACACTGTGCCCTACCTTTTTCAGATGAGATTTGACGTCGACTATAATATTCTCTTTACAGCAGAAAACACGGTTGTGCAATGAAGCAGGGTTTTTATAGAGAAGCATGCATCACCTCATCTCATCTGTTAGCTCCCAAATGACAGCCGCGTTTGCGATAACTTATCTCTGATTGACAGTATCTCCAATCAGTCTCACCAAAGATCTATACCATAGCCATCCAATGACCTTGACCTGTCTGCATAGCATGCAGCGTGTTAAGATAGCGTCTGTTTATAATGAGGACAATCTTATCAATAAATTGCGAACGTGTGGTTAGGTATCTCTGCATATCATATTACATTGCGTACCACGTAAGGACACATTTTGATATCGTACACCTGGAAAATGAACTGGAAAAACAAAATCTCTTAATAGAAAAGAGCGATGTTTTCTAGAGAGAATATGATATCTCGGTTGAGCGTTCTTTGATTCGACCTCGAGTCACGTGCCTAGCTCCAGGACCCACTGCAGTATATTATGTTGTCGGCGCTTCCGAGCAGATGCGTGCTTTCTCAAAATAGCAGGTGGTCTCAGATAAGAGATTCTTATTCACAACAAGTTCTTGTTTGTCAGAAGTAAGACAGAAGTAGGTCTATATAAAGCAGAAACAATAGACAGGTTGGGTCAACGCCGCCACTGGTTGAACTCTGCCAGTGCCAGTCCCTGGCATGGATAAAGGAGGAGGGTGTCGCTAATGGTCTTTGTTACCACACAGTGACGTTAAACTGCAACTGCCAAGTACCAACCTACAGGTCGAGTTTTTTTCCGTCGAGGAGGAGGAGGAGGACGAGGAGGAGGAGGAGGAGGAGGAGGAGGAGGAGGAGGAGGAGGAGGAGGAGGAGGAGGAGGAGGAGGAGGAGGAGGAGAGTTATCAGAAAGCTATCAAAATAATACTTAAATGCATCATTATATACGTAGTAACGGCTAACAAAGCTTTAAAGGTGTCTAACTATCATCGGTAGTTACTGTGAGTGAATGAATTTTGCTGAAGGTGTGATATAAATTATTCATTTTATTGAGCTCCTGATGATGACATAGGCCTACATACATACATACATACATACATACATACATACATACATACATACATACATACATACATACATACATGCATACATACTGTATGTATGCATGTATGTATGTATGTAAGTATGTATGTATGTAACATACATACATACATACATAAATGCATACATATATATAATATACATACATACATGCATATATATATATACATGCATATGTATATGTATGTATATGTATATAGTGACCGTCTCAATGGAGGCGGATCGAAACCAGACGCTCTAAGATACAAGGCGATGTCTCTATCCAATCGGTTTAAAGCATTTCCAATTATTATGACAACTTGATAACTTCAAAATAACTTAGTTTCCCTTTACCATGCATGCAGCGCATTAATTTTGTCGGTCGAGCCCGCTCAATGGCGGCGCATCGTCTTTCATCATTATATAGTGTTATTTAACAACTTTTAAAAGGTGTCCAATGTTCATCGGCAATAATTGTCAACGCGGGATTTTGCACAAGGTCCAGAAACGTCTCAAAGCATGAGGATCGAACCCATGGGCGCCCGCAGCATAGGTCAAGGGGGGTCGCGTGACCCCCCCTGGAAATCATGACAAAATATCAATAATGATACTTTCTGGAAAAACGTCAGTGGTAAAAGGAGAAAGGATGCATTTGCACCCACACCTGGATTTGTCCAATAATTATTGTTCAAACAGTTCACCTATTTTGCATACGCCTTACTGTGTTCAAATAATGACCACAACAAGGCCACAACATGGTCACAGTTTCTGAAGTACATCCTGTCGTATATACGATACACAGGGTCACAGACGCATAATTTATGTGGTGTCTGACACAGTAATTAGATACGACTTGCATGGGGTGTTTGGAGGTATCTTGGGAAGAGGTCAGCGCAGCTGGCGATGGACAGGGATGAGTGGAGGAGATGCGTTGCCCGATATGCAGAATACACAGGAAGGGCTCAGTGCAAAGGCACTGTCCACCAGGCAAAGACCTCTGCATGCTATTTCCACACCCCCCCCTCAGTATATATATTCACATGTACATAAAATGCACAAGTCAGTAGTTTAAAGTTATATTTATATAATATATATATATATATAGGCTACAGGTCTATAGTCCGAAACCTATGAACCCTTTACAGCCGACGGGTACCGCAACCACCGTCTGACAATGAGTGGAGAATATGCATTAGCTCAGTTGGATCGCCTTTCATTCCCTCAAACACCGGCGACCTATAAGGTCGAATAAGGTGTTGAATGAGGATGCACATGTCGGACGAGCATGGAGGAGATTCTTAAGACAGAGACACAGGACTGACTGCGACAGATGAGGGGAGGGTCAATAAAAATTGGGTCGCAGAAGAGCGTATCATTAGCATATAGTAGTGGCTCGGAGCTCCTATCTCTATACAGGGCGGGCGCAACTTGAGCCAAGTGAAACATGCGGGGGAAGGATCAGTCAGAAACGAGCCAAACTCACGTAGGGAGGAGGAAAGCCGCCCTGAGAGTGGAAGGCCGACCCGGGAGGGGGAAAGAGAGGAATTGAGCCCGATTGTTTATGAGGGATCGTAACCCCTGGCCTATGATTACAGTTGCCTCAGAACTGTAGAGTGGATGATCAAAAAGATAAGCTGACCGGGACATGGAGTTCAGTTTATAATATATTATCCGTTACGTTCCGCACAATTCGACGAAAACACAGCAGTAGGCCTACCCGAAACGACACACAGAGTTTACAGACAAAATTTTCGAACTGCCATTAATGCACTGCAGAATGCTACGCCAGTAGTCAGCTGGTCTGTCTTGTCGCCTTCCAAACGCACACCACTCCGCCATTACCCCAAAGGATCCACGGTAGGCCAGGTCTATTATGTGAGTCTATTGAATTGGAAATCACAGTTGTTATCTAACGTAATGATTGTATACTTTAATTGTGGACATGAATGTCCTGTTCTATGAATAATTTCTTTTCTTTGAACATTGCTCCTTCCTGGTTGTTATAACATTATATACTTGTATATAAATATGTATTTATACTGTTAAGGCTATGTTATGAATATACCGTATGTCATGTCAGGGACCATGACCAGGGACTTCCCACATAGATATTAAATACCAAATAATAATTATTTCAGGCCTTGTGCATGCAACATGCAATGTAGGCTATACATGAATAATATGTGCCTTAAAAGTCGAAATTGTTGAAAGATTTTGTTAGTCTCATTGCAAAAAGCTCGTAAATAGTAGCACGTTATATTGATACAATGTAATTGTGTAAGCTTAGTATTTAATGACATTTTATATCTTAATGCTCCTGGTCATGGCTGACCCCCCTGCAAAAAATCCTGCGGGCGCCCATGATCGAACCTGTACTATATCCCAACGCAGGGCTACCAGTCAAACGTTCTATATTATAACGAAGCGGACGGTATACGCTCCCCCTTATTCAAGCCCATAGCAACGCTGCTCACATCTACCCCACCCTATCTTACTCTATTCTTCTCGATCTGTTTTACCTTACCACATCAGGTATTTACCCTCTGCTCACCACCGATTCCATACTTTATCTAAGCACCTTTGAATGGTTCGGCATAATACTAAAGGCGTTTCATAAATGATTTATAAATACATTACAATGAGAGTCATCTCGACACTCCAACGTTGAGAGCAAAATAACTATTCTTGTTTATATCTATTATTCTGACTCCTCATTCTTCTCCTCCACCACCTCCTCCATCTCTTGCTTCTCCTCCTCCTTTTCCTCTTCTTCTTCCTCCTCCTCCTCCTCCTCCTCCTCCTCCTTGTCTCCTCCACCTTTTCTCCTCCTTCTCCTCTTCCATCTCTTCCTTCTCCTTTTCCTTCTCCTCTTCCTCCTCCTCCTCCTTTTCCTTTTCTTCCTGCTCCTCCTCTGTTTTTCCTCCACCTTTTCTCCTCCTTCTCCTTCTCCTTCTCCTCCTCCGCCTCCTCCTCCTCCTCTTTCTCCATAATCTCCTCCTTCACCTCCTTTTAATCATCTTCCTCCACCTCCTCATTTTCCTCCTCCTTTCCCTCTCCTTTTCCTACTCCGCCTGGCGCTGTATAAACCTCGAGAACTACGATTGTCATCACAATGACGACGTATTTTATTCGTTACTCGGTGTAGTTTAGATGGCTCTCGTTTTAACGTGTCGCCACCTCTCGAATGCAAATAGCGTCAGTTCGTTATCGAAGGCAGCTAACAATAGCGCTAAGGGGTCAGTGCATAATTACGTAACGCTCGAGGGTGGGTGGGTGGGGTCATAGAAAACGTTACGAAACGTTATGTGGGTGGGTGGGTGGGTGGGGGGAGCTGAGCGTTACGCAACGCCATGAAAAAATTATTAATGAATATTAAATTACCATCGAAAGATTCGAATGACACTTCAGGAATGATGTGGTCGAAGTTTCAACTTCGTGACATTGATTTAAAACTGAACCGAAGTATATATAGGTCATTAATCTGAATAAGATCCGGTGACACGAAACGGAGTATCCCCCTGAAAGCTAGGCCTATCCGGGGGGATAAATTAATCTATCCCCCCGGATGGAATTAACCGGTTTATGCTATCCGGGGGGATAAACCATTCTATCCCATTTTTTGAAAAATGAGCATAATAAAAAAAAATTGTGCTGTAATCAAAATTTAAAGTGACTCTAATTGTTCTAAGTGTCCTCAGCAATGCTCAGATAAAGGCAACTCGAATTTATTTTGTGACTTTGAATGTTCTTAAGTGTTTTAAATGTTTTAAGTGCTCTAAAAACAGGGCAAAACCAATTATCTAGTAGGAATAAACATACCTGTTAGTGTCATTGTTCGAAACAAAGTAGATGAAAAATAATTTGCCCAAAAAAATACACGCGGAAGCGGTTTTTTCGACTTTTTTTATTTGGGGGGATACAATTAATACGGGGGATACTCTATTTCGTGACACCGGCAGCAGACACTAGTTAGGCCTACATGCCAGGTCAATTCTGTTCTCCCATTTGTGCAAACCGAATTGTTTACTGTGATAGCTTTAGGGCCTACCAACGGAACAACGTGGCAGACCTAATTGCCCTTGGATTCCTGACATCGCGGAACCACTTTGAAGCATGTTTTACTTAGTGGACACGATCCCAAACATTTGAAATTAATGCTCAACAAAACTCGGCAGCATTTCTATTAATAATTATCGAATTGTCCAGACTAAGCAAATAATTAGTTCATCTTAATTTTCATTTATTGTTAATGAGCCATATAGTCCGTGAAACTTTTCAGCGGTGTAAAATTTTATTCTTGCTTAACTATAGTTGAAGAAAATTACAGTTCACGCATGACTCGTTTATATGAACAAAACACTGTGTATATGCTATATTTAAGCCTATAGTCTACTCTCAAATTAGCCTTTAATTCACATACTATGCTATATTGAATTCACTATGAAAATATGAATTATATAATTGCGCCCTCACATAAGCCAATAATAGACTTAAATCTCAAATAATATTTTGTAACAATCGTTACGTAACGCTGGGGAGGGTGGGTGGGTGGGTCAAGGGCAACGTTACGAAGCGTTACAGGGTGGGTGGGTCGAAAACGGTCATTTTCGGCGTTACGTAATTATGCAATGACCCCTAACTGAAAATGAGTAAAAAGTTATATAGCGCTAGTTCACATGGGTAACCTATAACGCTAATCAAACATAGCAACACTATAGCTCTAATTAAACGTAGCTACCCTATAGCTCTAATTGAACGTAGCTACACTATAGCTCTAATTAAACGTAGCTACCCTATAGCTCTAATTGAACGTAGCTACACTATAGCTCTAATTAAACGTAGGGTGCTCTAATTAAACGTAGCTACCCTATAACGGTAATTAAACGTATAGCAACACTATAGCTCTAATTAAACGTAGCTACCCTATTAATAGCTCTAATTAAACGTAGCTACCCTATAGCTCTAATTAAACGTAGCTACCCTATAGCTCTAATTAAACGTAGCTACACTATTATAGCTCTAATTAAACGTAGCTACCCAATAGCTCTAATTAAACATAGCAACACTATAGCTCTAATAAGCAAGCTTATAGCTCCAATTAATCATAGCTACACTATAGCTCTAATTAAACGTAGCTACTCTATTATATAGCTCTAATCAATCATAGCTACACTATTGTGCTGCATTTTGTGCAAATACGCACACACCGTCAAAATGTTTTGATGGGAATCATAGAATTTAGACTGATTAGGTCTAACTCAGTGGTTCCCAATCTTTTTTGACTTTAGGGCAACTTTTCTTAGTTGCAGGACATTAGGACCACACATTTAATTGACCAACAGCATATAAAATTGTCATAATTGATGTTATTTAGGCTATAGATGTCAAAATAAAATAGTTTGTTATATAGAAAATGATTATGTGTTCTATCCTGTCCAAATTGTCAAGGTTTTCATATATTTTTGATTAATTCTTTGAGAGAAGATGGCCACTTTTATACCTAGCGGGTCACTTTTGACCAGCGGGTCACGGGTTGGGAATCACTGTTGACTGTATTTTCTGTCACAGCCTGTGAAGTTGATTTGTTCGTTGTGAATTTCTGGAAGATCAGCTCCCGACAACTGAAAGCACTGCTGTATAACTTAAGCCTACACTATATATATATATATATATATATATATATATATATATATATATATATATATATATTACATATGAGATGTTTGAAAATTCGAGAAAAAAGGTTGTGGAAGAACGCTTGGAAGGTTGAGGTCAACAATACCGGGACAATGTCAGAAAATCGGGTTTCCCATTCTGAGAGATTTTCAATGGACAGATTGCAAAGCACATAGAACAAGCTTTAAAAAATCGACATTTTTTCAACACCCCGAAATACTTGCATAAAAAAATATAAGAAACGGTCGAATGGCTTCCATTGATTGCATCATGTATCGATCCAGTTGGTGGTAATCTGGAGATGGAAAATATTTCTTGAATGAGAACGTCAGAACGAGAAAGAAAACAATGCGCAGTCTTTAAAAATGTTACAAATTCATACAAATTTACAAATCATCATCATTTTTTGCATAGTAAACACGACAATATCGCTGCCCCACGCAGCAAGCAATCGTTTTGGAATGACATGCAACGGCTGCAATCTCGACTGTCAATCAAACGAACGGAGCAATCTCATTGGCCGATGGCATGATTGTCCATCCAACCCGAACGGCAGATTTTCAGATGAAAGTCAACGCCCACTGGAATGTAAAACTGAAGGGAAGGCTTTACAGCGGACAAGACTGAAAGCCACGCCCACTACAAGGCAAATGCGTTACCATGGCGACCATACGACCAAGACGTGCCCGAGATCATGATCTAAGCCACGCCCAATGGAATGTCAATTACACTGCAAGGACAGCCCATCGTTTGGACGGCACGGTACTAGAGGAAGCGTCAATCATGCAAATAGGCGTGTCTAAAACGCCCCACCCAACTCAATCAGAACACGCCGGAAGTCAGACGCTGGCAGCAATTCTCAGTGGAACTCTTCATTCTTGCGGCCATTGTCTTTTATTATCATTGTCTTTTATTATCATTGTCTTTTATTATCCATTTCTAAGCTGCTTCTTTTTCTTGCTAGAGAACAAAATGTCGTCAAGATTACAGCAGCTAAGGTAAAAATAATTTCATAAGATAAAATTATGTAAAAGAGAGATTTGTACAAATCAAGTAAAACACTGTGTGCAAGATTAATTTCAGTTGCCTGGCAACCGCCGCTCCTCCTCTTCCTCTTCTGTCCAGAATATCAACTACAGACACGTTTCAAATAAGCACAGCCATCTGTCGAAAGCGAGTGGAACTATCGGCGGGCCCTCTTGTAACATAAAGATTCTGGTCGCTGACGCAAATGCTCGTGTGGGCTCTTCCTTCATCCGTAGGCATTGGTGGTGGTGCTCTGGCGGCTGCGAGATGAACTACTCGTCACTTCATCTCCTTCAAAGATGATCTATGCGCCGACAAAGACCGGAAGCTATACGTCATGGTCAGTTCTTCTTCTGTGGATTTATTTCTGCGTCGGATTATTATTTATCTAACGCCTTTTTATGCTGAGCCGAGTGAAGAAGGCACCGAGTAAATCGTAGATGGGAGACACGGATAAGTACACTTTAGGGAAGGAGGTAGGAAGGGAGGCAGGGAGGGAAAGAGGTAGGAAGGGAGGCAGGGAGGGAGTGAGGGAGGGAGGTAGGTAGGGAGGAAGGCAAGAAGGGAGGGTGGCAGGGAGGGTGGGAGGCAGGGAGATAGGGTGGGTGGGAGGAAGGGAAGGAAGGAGGAATGGAGGCAGGGATGGAGGGTGGGGGTCGGATCTGTGACAGGAACATCTTTACAAAAGTACATGGGTGTATGGATGGATGGATGGATGGATGGATGGATGGATGGATGGATGGATGGATGGATGGATGGATGGATGGATGGATTCATGGGTGGATGGATGGATGGATGATGGGTGGAATGGATGGATTCATGGGATTGGTGGATGGGAAGTGGAAAGGTGGTTGGAATGATGGATAGGTGGACAGATGGATATACGGATAGGAATGGATCTGTGGATGAGTAAGTGGGCCGTGGTGGGATTGATACAAAAATAGATGGATGGAAATGACAGATGGAATCGGTGGATCGACGAATGGATGGGATGGAATCAGTGGATGGAATCGGTGGATGGATGAAATCGGTGGATGGATGGGCAGGTGGGTGGGTGGGTGGATGGGTGGGTTGGTTGGTGGATGGGTGGGTTGGTGGGTGGATGGGTGGGTGGATGGGTGGGTGGGTTGGTGGATGGGTGGGTTGGTGGGTGGATGGGTGGGTGGGTGGGTGGATGGGTGGGTTGGTTGGTGGATGGGTGGGTTGGTGGATGGGTGGGTGGGTGGATGGGTGGGTGGGTTGGTGGATGGGTGGGTTGGTGGGTGGATGGGTGGGTGGGTGGGTGGGTTGGTTGGTGGATGGGTGGGTTGGTGGGTGGATGGGTGGGTGGGTGGGTTGGTGGATGGGTGGGTTGGTGGGTGGATGGGTGGGTGGGTGGGTGGATGGGTGGGTTGGTTGGTGGATGGGTGGGTTGGTGGGTGGATGGGTGGGTGGATAGGTGGGTGGGTTGGTGGATGGGTGGGTTGGTGGGTGGATGGGTGGGTGGGTGGATGGGTGGGTTGGTTGGTGGATGGGTGGGTTGGTGGGTGGATGGGTGGGTGGGTGGATGGGTGGGTGGGTTGGTGGATGGGTGGGTTGGTGGGTGGATGGGTGGGTGGGTGGGTTGGTGGATGGGTGGGTTGGTGGATGGGTGGGTTGGTGGGTGGGTGGGTGGGTGGGTTGGTTGGTGGATGGGTGGGTTGGTGGGTGGATGGGTGGGTGGGTGGGTTGGTGGATGGGTGGGTTGGTGGGTGGATGGGTGGGTGGGTGGGTGGATGGGTGGGTTGGTTGGTGGATGGGTGGGTTGGTGGGTGGATGGGTGGGTGGATAGGTGGGTGGGTTGGTGGATGGGTGGGTTGGTGGGTGGATGGGTGGGTGGGTGGGTGGATGGGTGGGTTGGTTGGTGGATGGGTGGGTTGGTGGGTGGATGGGTGGGTGGGTGGATGGGTGGGTGGGTTGGTGGATGGGTGGGTTGGTGGGTGGATGGGTGGGTTGGTGGATGGGTGGGTTGGTGGATGGGTGGGTTGGTGGGTGGATGGGTGGGTGGGTTGGTGGATGGGTGGGTGGGTGGGTGGGGGGAGCTGAGCGTTACGCAACGCCATGAAAAAATTATTAATGAATATTAAATTACCATCGAAAGATTCGAATGACACTTCAGGAATGATGTGGTCGAAGTTTCAACTTCGTGACATTGATTTAAAACTGAACCGAAGTATATATAGGTCATTAATCTGAATAAGATCCGGTGACACGAAACGGAGTATCCCCCTGAAAGCTAGGCCTATCCGGGGGGATAAATTAATCTATCCCCCCGGATGGAATTAACCGGTTTATGCTATCCGGGGGGATAAACCATTCTATCCCATTTTTTGAAAAATGAGCATAATAAAAAAAAATTGTGCTGTAATCAAAATTTAAAGTGACTCTAATTGTTCTAAGTGTCCTCAGCAATGCTCAGATAAAGGCAACTCGAATTTATTTTGTGACTTTGAATGTTCTTAAGTGTTTTAAATGTTTTAAGTGCTCTAAAAACAGGGCAAAACCAATTATCTAGTAGGAATAAACATACCTGTTAGTGTCATTGTTCGAAACAAAGTAGATGAAAAATAATTTGCCCAAAAAAATACACGCGGAAGCGGTTTTTTCGACTTTTTTTATTTGGGGGGATACAATTAATACGGGGGATACTCTATTTCGTGACACCGGCAGCAGACACTAGTTAGGCCTACATGCCAGGTCAATTCTGTTCTCCCATTTGTGCAAACCGAATTGTTTACTGTGATAGCTTTAGGGCCTACCAACGGAACAACGTGGCAGACCTAATTGCCCTTGGATTCCTGACATCGCGGAACCACTTTGAAGCATGTTTTACTTAGTGGACACGATCCCAAACATTTGAAATTAATGCTCAACAAAACTCGGCAGCATTTCTATTAATAATTATCGAATTGTCCAGACTAAGCAAATAATTAGTTCATCTTAATTTTCATTTATTGTTAATGAGCCATATAGTCCGTGAAACTTTTCAGCGGTGTAAAATTTTATTCTTGCTTAACTATAGTTGAAGAAAATTACAGTTCACGCATGACTCGTTTATATGAACAAAACACTGTGTATATGCTATATTTAAGCCTATAGTCTACTCTCAAATTAGCCTTTAATTCACATACTATGCT
The DNA here is from genome assembly GCA_949752735.1 of Lumbricus terrestris. Taxonomy (NCBI): domain Eukaryota; kingdom Metazoa; phylum Annelida; class Clitellata; order Crassiclitellata; family Lumbricidae; genus Lumbricus; species Lumbricus terrestris. Next base: position 46,079,428 of record OX457048.1, read on the forward strand.
ATATTGAATTCACTATGAAAATATGAATTATATAATTGCGCCCTCACATAAGCCAATAATAGACTTAAATCTCAAATAATATTTTGTAACAATCGTTACGTAACGCTGGGGAGGGTGGGTGGGTGGGTCAAGGGCAACGTTACGAAGCGTTACAGGGTGGGTGGGTCGAAAACGGTCATTTTCGGCGTTACGTAATTATGCAATGACCCCTAACTGAAAATGAGTAAAAAGTTATATAGCGCTAGTTCACATGGGTAACCTATAACGCTAATCAAACATAGCAACACTATAGCTCTAATTAAACGTAGCTACCCTATAGCTCTAATTGAACGTAGCTACACTATAGCTCTAATTAAACGTAGCTACCCTATAGCTCTAATTGAACGTAGCTACACTATAGCTCTAATTAAACGTAGGGTGCTCTAATTAAACGTAGCTACCCTATAACGGTAATTAAACGTATAGCAACACTATAGCTCTAATTAAACGTAGCTACCCTATTAATAGCTCTAATTAAACGTAGCTACCCTATAGCTCTAATTAAACGTAGCTACCCTATAGCTCTAATTAAACGTAGCTACACTATTATAGCTCTAATTAAACGTAGCTACCCAATAGCTCTAATTAAACATAGCAACACTATAGCTCTAATAAGCAAGCTTATAGCTCCAATTAATCATAGCTACACTATAGCTCTAATTAAACGTAGCTACTCTATTATATAGCTCTAATCAATCATAGCTACACTATTGTGCTGCATTTTGTGCAAATACGCACACACCGTCAAAATGTTTTGATGGGAATCATAGAATTTAGACTGATTAGGTCTAACTCAGTGGTTCCCAATCTTTTTTGACTTTAGGGCAACTTTTCTTAGTTGCAGGACATTAGGACCACACATTTAATTGACCAACAGCATATAAAATTGTCATAATTGATGTTATTTAGGCTATAGATGTCAAAATAAAATAGTTTGTTATATAGAAAATGATTATGTGTTCTATCCTGTCCAAATTGTCAAGGTTTTCATATATTTTTGATTAATTCTTTGAGAGAAGATGGCCACTTTTATACCTAGCGGGTCACTTTTGACCAGCGGGTCACGGGTTGGGAATCACTGTTGACTGTATTTTCTGTCACAGCCTGTGAAGTTGATTTGTTCGTTGTGAATTTCTGGAAGATCAGCTCCCGACAACTGAAAGCACTGCTGTATAACTTAAGCCTACACTATATATATATATATATATATATATATATATATATATATATTACATATGAGATGTTTGAAAATTCGAGAAAAAAGGTTGTGGAAGAACGCTTGGAAGGTTGAGGTCAACAATACCGGGACAATGTCAGAAAATCGGGTTTCCCATTCTGAGAGATTTTCAATGGACAGATTGCAAAGCACATAGAACAAGCTTTAAAAAATCGACATTTTTTCAACACCCCGAAATACTTGCATAAAAAAATATAAGAAACGGTCGAATGGCTTCCATTGATTGCATCATGTATCGATCCAGTTGGTGGTAATCTGGAGATGGAAAATATTTCTTGAATGAGAACGTCAGAACGAGAAAGAAAACAATGCGCAGTCTTTAAAAATGTTACAAATTCATACAAATTTACAAATCATCATCATTTTTTGCATAGTAAACACGACAATATCGCTGCCCCACGCAGCAAGCAATCGTTTTGGAATGACATGCAACGGCTGCAATCTCGACTGTCAATCAAACGAACGGAGCAATCTCATTGGCCGATGGCATGATTGTCCATCCAACCCGAACGGCAGATTTTCAGATGAAAGTCAACGCCCACTGGAATGTAAAACTGAAGGGAAGGCTTTACAGCGGACAAGACTGAAAGCCACGCCCACTACAAGGCAAATGCGTTACCATGGCGACCATACGACCAAGACGTGCCCGAGATCATGATCTAAGCCACGCCCAATGGAATGTCAATTACACTGCAAGGACAGCCCATCGTTTGGACGGCACGGTACTAGAGGAAGCGTCAATCATGCAAATAGGCGTGTCTAAAACGCCCCACCCAACTCAATCAGAACACGCCGGAAGTCAGACGCTGGCAGCAATTCTCAGTGGAACTCTTCATTCTTGCGGCCATTGTCTTTTATTATCATTGTCTTTTATTATCATTGTCTTTTATTATCCATTTCTAAGCTGCTTCTTTTTCTTGCTAGAGAACAAAATGTCGTCAAGATTACAGCAGCTAAGGTAAAAATAATTTCATAAGATAAAATTATGTAAAAGAGAGATTTGTACAAATCAAGTAAAACACTGTGTGCAAGATTAATTTCAGTTGCCTGGCAACCGCCGCTCCTCCTCTTCCTCTTCTGTCCAGAATATCAACTACAGACACGTTTCAAATAAGCACAGCCATCTGTCGAAAGCGAGTGGAACTATCGGCGGGCCCTCTTGTAACATAAAGATTCTGGTCGCTGACGCAAATGCTCGTGTGGGCTCTTCCTTCATCCGTAGGCATTGGTGGTGGTGCTCTGGCGGCTGCGAGATGAACTACTCGTCACTTCATCTCCTTCAAAGATGATCTATGCGCCGACAAAGACCGGAAGCTATACGTCATGGTCAGTTCTTCTTCTGTGGATTTATTTCTGCGTCGGATTATTATTTATCTAACGCCTTTTTATGCTGAGCCGAGTGAAGAAGGCACCGAGTAAATCGTAGATGGGAGACACGGATAAGTACACTTTAGGGAAGGAGGTAGGAAGGGAGGCAGGGAGGGAAAGAGGTAGGAAGGGAGGCAGGGAGGGAGTGAGGGAGGGAGGTAGGTAGGGAGGAAGGCAAGAAGGGAGGGTGGCAGGGAGGGTGGGAGGCAGGGAGATAGGGTGGGTGGGAGGAAGGGAAGGAAGGAGGAATGGAGGCAGGGATGGAGGGTGGGGGTCGGATCTGTGACAGGAACATCTTTACAAAAGTACATGGGTGTATGGATGGATGGATGGATGGATGGATGGATGGATGGATGGATGGATGGATGGATTCATGGGTGGATGGATGGATGGATGATGGGTGGAATGGATGGATTCATGGGATTGGTGGATGGGAAGTGGAAAGGTGGTTGGAATGATGGATAGGTGGACAGATGGATATACGGATAGGAATGGATCTGTGGATGAGTAAGTGGGCCGTGGTGGGATTGATACAAAAATAGATGGATGGAAATGACAGATGGAATCGGTGGATCGACGAATGGATGGGATGGAATCAGTGGATGGAATCGGTGGATGGATGAAATCGGTGGATGGATGGGCAGGTGGGTGGGTGGGTGGATGGGTGGGTTGGTTGGTGGATGGGTGGGTTGGTGGGTGGATGGGTGGGTGGATGGGTGGGTGGGTTGGTGGATGGGTGGGTTGGTGGGTGGATGGGTGGGTGGGTGGGTGGATGGGTGGGTTGGTTGGTGGATGGGTGGGTTGGTGGATGGGTGGGTGGGTGGATGGGTGGGTGGGTTGGTGGATGGGTGGGTTGGTGGGTGGATGGGTGGGTGGGTGGGTGGGTTGGTTGGTGGATGGGTGGGTTGGTGGGTGGATGGGTGGGTGGGTGGGTTGGTGGATGGGTGGGTTGGTGGGTGGATGGGTGGGTGGGTGGGTGGATGGGTGGGTTGGTTGGTGGATGGGTGGGTTGGTGGGTGGATGGGTGGGTGGATAGGTGGGTGGGTTGGTGGATGGGTGGGTTGGTGGGTGGATGGGTGGGTGGGTGGATGGGTGGGTTGGTTGGTGGATGGGTGGGTTGGTGGGTGGATGGGTGGGTGGATGGGTGGGTGGGTTGGTGGATGGGTGGGTTGGTGGGTGGATGGGTGGGTTGGTGGATGGGTGGGTTGGTGGATGGGTGGGTTGGTGGGTGGGTGGGTGGGTGGGTTGGTTGGTGGATGGGTGGGTTGGTGGGTGGATGGGTGGGTGGGTGGGTTGGTGGATGGGTGGGTTGGTGGGTGGATGGGTGGGTGGGTGGGTGGATGGGTGGGTTGGTTGGTGGATGGGTGGGTTGGTGGGTGGATGGGTGGGTGGATAGGTGGGTGGGTTGGTGGATGGGTGGGTTGGTGGGTGGATGGGTGGGTGGGTGGGTGGATGGGTGGGTTGGTTGGTGGATGGGTGGGTTGGTGGGTGGATGGGTGGGTGGGTGGATGGGTGGGTGGGTTGGTGGATGGGTGGGTTGGTGGGTGGATGGGTGGGTGGGTTGGTGGATGGGTGGGTTGGTGGATGGGTGGGTTGGTGGGTGGATGGGTGGGTGGGTTGGTGGATGGGTGGGTGGGTTGGTGGATGGGTGGGTGGGTTGGTGGATGGGTGGGTGGGTGGGTGGGTGGAAGGCTGGATGTGGATGTTGATGTGGATGTTGGTTAGAGAAGTTCATATTGTCTTAAGTGCATTCGTTGAATGATGTCTCGACAGTCGGCGAACACTCGACGAATGTTGTCCGTATCAACTGCGCAAGTGAAGTGAGGATAGACATGGCGACTCCCGTCTTCACTCTGACCAATCTCCTGAGAAAAGGAAGCAGAGTCAATCAATCAATCAATCAATCAATCAGTCAGTCAATCAATCAGTCAGTCAATCAGTCGGACAATCAATCAATCAATAAATCAATCAGTCAGTCAGTCAGTCAATCAACCAACAACCAACCAATCAACTAACTAATCTACCATGCTACCGACCAATCAATCCTTCAACTATAATACAATAATGAGACACGGGTCATTCAATCACTCAACTAGTCATCCAGGCAATCAATCGATTAATCAATCAACCAACTTAGTCATTCATTCATTACTTTACCAAATCAATCATTGACTGAATGAACATTCAGTCAATCAATCAATTATTTAGTGATTTATTCAGTCAAATGAAGGCCGTATACTGATGAATATGAAGGAACGAACGAATGAACAAACGAACGAATGAATGAATGAACGAATGAATGAATAAATGAATAAATTAATAAATAAATTAATTAATATCAATATTAATTGAAGAACAGACCATGAACTTATCTTTGAAGAACATCATCGCTCTGTGGAACTCGCACAATTCACCTCGACCAGCCGAAGAATCTATATAATATACACAACACACGACAGCAACTTACAACATCATCCAGTCAATCGAAACAACTCATCTCCATAGCAACCGATCACCTTGGTTACCCACCTGCTTCTTATAATATCTATCCAGCGATTAACAAGACTTCACTGACTCTCGTAGACTGTTGAATAAAGATCATCCACCGAGACAGTATACGCAGAAAAATATAGCGAACGAAGAAGAGTCATATAATAAGAGAAGCGATGATTCAAAACATAGCATGAAATGACAGTGTCAAGTGAAAACCCTCATCCAATTATAAACTGTTAAACTGTCGCTGATATCAGCTGGTCTATAGAAGTGACTTTTCATCTATCAATATGAAAATTATAATCTGGGTCAGTTGACTTAAACTAATCGCTCAGAAATACACACAACATGCAACTGCGGCCCTGTGGGGCGCGGTGGTGTAGTTCGTTGCCTTGCAGCCACAGGGCTTCAGGTTCGAATCCGCCTCAAGTCGACGCGTAGGGACCTTGGGCAAGTCCTGCACTCGCAATTGCTCAGCGCTTCGGCGTGAAATTTCGATTCAGTGTCCAGTGCACGCTGTAGTCGGGAGCGATTCTGAGCAGAATTCTTGAAGGGGTGCTATAACAAGTGCACATACAAGTGAACAAATTAGCTGTACACACTCCAGACGAGCCAACTATAAAGCACATCGTTTCTGACCCTTGCATCCACAGACATTTTGCAGGAGGGAAAAAACACAATGACCACGAGCAAATTTTAGCAAGAGATTGGAAAATGCAAAGCAGGAAAATGCAAAGCAGGAAATTGAGAAGATGGGTATTTTTCGTACAGATTTCCGACATATAAATTACTCGGTTTCACTTTGTGGATCAGTATCATAGTATCAATGTATCATTAAAGCATTAAAGCTCTAAATAGTGCAAAGACATAATCAAGTCAAAAACCAAAAGTGATAATTTTAAAAGAGGTGTTCAGTTTTCAGTGGCAGGCAAATGTTGTCTCTTTGCCCATGATTGAAAGCTCCACATGTATATCATGTATCATAGATATTAATTTTGACATTCATTTTCTATAGCTGTAGATATCTTCGGCGGTGAATTAACGACGCACCATCACGACGGGTACTTGTCGGTTAATTCACCTGCGTATTTTTACTCACTGTTTTTAGTGACGTAATGTAATGGTGACATCCGATGAACATATATCACGTGTTTATGTGGGCGACAAGAACGAACGCCATGAATTTATTAACAATTAGCTGGGGTACTCGGCGTTGCCCGGGAAATTCAGGGTTCGCCCCGCTCCCAGCCAATCCCTTATTTCCCCACCCTAACTTCACCCCATCCCACCACTCCTATTCCCCATCCCACTTGTTTTCCCCATCCCACTCACCCACCGACCCCTAACCCGCCGGCCCACCTTGTCTCCACCAGACTGTCCTCTCTGTGGTACTCGGCATTGACCGGTAAATTTCGGTTTTGGCCCACCTCAACCCGCCCGCTTCTCAACCCCTCCATGTGGGGCGCGGTGGTGTAGTGGTGGCGTCGTTGCCTTGAAGCCAGAAGGTTCGAGGTTCGAATCCAGCTCGCCGCGTAAGGACCTTGGGCAAGTCCTTCACTCACAATTGCTCAGCGCTTCGGCGTGAAACTCCGATGCAGTGTCCGCTCTGCATTCGGGAGCGCCTCTGAGTAGGGAGAGAGCTTGAATGGGCGCTATAACAAGTGCGCATACAAACAAACAAACAAACACCCACCCATTTACGCTCCCCAACCCAACCACACTGCGATCTTCACTGGGTGCCAAGTGCCAACTCCTCTGGAGTTTGTAACCGGTACGCCACCCGTGAAATCTCGTTTTCCCGGGAAATTTTTTCTCCCCCCCCCCCAATAATGCCCTACCCTCACCTTGCCCCTGCGGGGCGAAGTGTGTGTTGGGTGGGGGCGAGGTGACCCCGGTAGCATTCTGTCTTGCTGCAACGTTTCAGGTGAATAGCTGTGAAACTATGCCGACGGAATGAAAATTGCGAAAGTTTGGGTTTTCCCCAACCCTGACCCCATGGTGGGAGAGATTCGCCAACCCCTCCAGCGGGTGGTCCTGATGGCCCTCTGTCTGGGTACAAAGTTTCGGATCAATAGCTGCGTTTTACCGAAAACTTCTTGGGGATTTCGCCCCCACCCCACCCTGTCCCCCCCCCATGGTGGTAGAGATTCGCCAACCCCTCCACGGGGTGTCTCATGCCCAGACCGACAGAGTAGTGATGGTTTGGAGTGAAGCTCAAAAGTCGTTGAAATGCATCCCGGTCAAACAGAAAAACCGGTCAAACAGACAAACAGACAGACAGAACAGACAGACAGACAGACAGACAGGCAGGCAGGCAGTCGGGCAGGCAGAAGCTTCTCTTTATTTATATAGATTTCGGCATTAGTTCTTGATAAGCAAAGCAGTGTGAACTTCTTGCAGCAGCATGACATCCTCCATGCTGCGAGACATTGTGCCAACAACAACCATCCAATGGTGTCATGTTTAACGGATCGCCAAGACAGATGGAGATGTCAAAAGCAAAACTTCCAAGTACGCCAAGGTACGTGGCTACAAGGATCACGCATCTCACTTACCGCCTCTTCGATTCCAGAGAAATGACAAGCAACCGATTTTGCGAGTGTGAACTGGAAATTGCGAAAGAAACAGTAATAGACTGGAATAACAAATCTGTGTGAAGTATTATACGCCAGCACACTCATTAACAACCCCGTTGTGATTGGTGGACCAAACACAATGGTTGAGATAGACGAGTCTTTTCACTCGTCGTAAGAACGAGGTGGGTCGAGTCTTTCCACAGCTGCTGCAGTGGGTCTCTGGTGCAATCTGTCGCGAAACAGGATATTGCTTCATGTTCTGCGTTCCAGACAGATCGGCAGCAACTCTGATGCCAATCATTGCAACCCATGTTCGCCCTGGTACCACAATCATATCGGATCGGATGGATGGATCCAGATTTGACCAGGGTCTATGACAACAGATGCCGTTACCCTGGACAGAAATCTGCTCGGCGTATTACAGCACTTAAGAGCAAGATACTGAACCAATTCATATCGTATCAATGGCGAGCATACAATGCAATTGCCAACAATGCTGGTTTCACTCATCATACAGAGAATCACTACGTGAACTTCGAGGATCCTAATACAGGACCACATATTCAAGACATCGAATGTTCATGGAAATCAGTGAAGGAAAGGAACAAGCGGCTCAACGGCACTCACAGGCATATGCTTGATTCGTATATCATGTGTGCGTTCATGTGGAGAAAACGAGTGAAAGTAAATGAACCGCATGTGTTCAATGCCATTCTGCCTGACATTGCCCGATCTTGGCGACCGCAGTAGTGACAATGCAAGCATTAGACCTCTATTAGTCCTCTTATAATTTGAACATCAAAAGTTATTTTCATGATACTTTCATTACAATTTTACGCATCCTAATTTGAACATCAGCAGTTCTTTTAACATTAATGTTGAATTCGCTGCACAGCGAATCTATTAAACTATCGATGTAACCGATAGGTGAGTTAATTTTTGGAAGTAATATTGAGTGTGATGGGTTTCGGTGTCTGCAGGTCAATTACCGACGCAATCATCAGTGAAATCGTCAGTGAATTGTCAGTGAATCGTCAGTGAATCACTAGTGAATCGTCAGTGTATCACGGCTTAAAGTCTTGGTCTCAACTCTAAACTAAGTCACCTTGCGGCCGTTTTTTTATCCGAAAGTCAACGCCATCACATTAGTGTCTGCCTAAGCCAGAGATAGCCTTCCGTGCACGAGTGACCACAATCAAATCACGGTATACAAGTAGTTTGTATTCTTATTTGAAAAAAAATTAGAGTGTCTACAAAACGTGCAATTCGAACTTTTTTCTTGTTATACTGGTCTGTCAGAATAAAATCAATTTTTTAACCTATAACATACTACGATAGCAGATATAAATAAGTTTCAAATCAGTTTGTTCATGTTTCGCTATCATCACAGATTGTTACCTAAAACATTTGATGGTTATTTTTGCCAGGAAATTGCTGTACAAGACCAATTGACCATGTCACTAGAACTCTGTTGCACTACCGCTCCGATGTTGCACATACTAGGATGATATTATTTCGATTAAATGTTCTGGGCCCTACGATATGGAATAATCTGCCAAAGTTTGTTACACTTATACCCACTATTAACATGTTTTAAAAAAATTAAAAGACTGTTTAATATCAGTTTACTAGATTTAAACCATTGGTCATAATTTGTTTGTTTTTTAAAATCTGTTTGTCATTTCGTTTCAGTTTGCGTTCATTTCATGTAGAAGCATAACATGTTATTCTTTGCACTGTTTTACAACAGCCACATGTTATCGAGAAAGGAAGGGTCAGTCCAGCCTCAGCGGGTCCAGACGATCTTTTGAGATTGATTCTTTGACTTATGCACCATTCACTTGAAAGTCATTGAGTTTGCACTGATTGCTGTTATTTTGCATTTGGTTGATGCTCTGTCAAAAAACGGCTACTATACCACTATGTGATGCTATATGTTCTGCAGTGTTCACCTGTTTTCCCGGCGGCCTTTTTGTTGTTCTTCTTCGCGTTCTTGTTGGCGTCGAGTGTCGTTGAGCATGCTGGGAGGGCTGGGAGACCCGACTGGACGTTGCCGTTCGTCATTTGGTATGTGGCGTATTCGGGAAAGTAGTCTTCTATGCGCGATTGACCGGCTCTTAGTTTCTCCTCAAGAAGATCGAACTTGTTGAGGAAGAGAATGACGGAAGTTTTCACCAACCACCTACAATAACAATAATTTCATTTAAGCAATAGACTTCAACAATACAACAGAATAACAAAACAATATGCCAATTTAAAAGTTATACGCACAATGAAAATGGAAAAATAGAAAAATAATAAAGAATATGATGCAAAATACAGTACATTAGAAAAGAATATAACATGAAATAAGGCGCATTGAATTACAATATAAAATGAAACAACAAGAAACAATAGAAATGGAACAAACAATGAAATAGAATCAGATGCTGATATAAACAATGAAATTCAATCAACATGAATTTTAAGATGTTCAAAATTACTTCAACATTCAGTTACGCTCCAATTAACCGAAAACAATTTCTACTGCAAATAAAAATAAGAGGAAATCCTGTTCAACAGGACTCAGAAGCCCTATGGACCTTAGGAACGAAATCTAAAGGTAGGATCTAATCTAATCTAATCTGATCTAATATGAACATTTGTAAAGCCTTTCACGCAGCCGAGCTATTCAGAAGCGCTCTCAGCATGACCGACACGTCCGAGAGGCCCATGAAAAGAGAAAGGTCTCCAAGTAGCGAAGAGCTGCTGGTGAATTCCCTACCAGAATCCTGCTGTGAATTGCAGGGAGAAAGTCATTCCACATTGAAGGTCATTCCACATTGAAGGTCATTCCACATTGAAGGTCATTCCACATTGAGGGACCAACAATTAACACAAAATGAAACAACGACCTCTTATTATATAATTATAAGGATCTCATTATCTAATTGGGGTTAGACTAAGTCATGCAGATGAATTTTCTCAAGGGTGCAATTGAAAGGCGGGGTTCCTGCGTGTGCAGTGGGGGGTGCAGACCTGTTGGCCCAGATGCTTGCGAATAGTTCGAGTGAATCTCTGAGTCGGTTCTTCGTGTTGTCCTCCCTCAGAACGAGGTTGTAGCTGCTGCATTCCGTGACGAAGATGATGGCTGTGACGTCGTTGAAGCACTGAATCCATTTCCGTCGCTCACTCGTCTGACCACCGACATCGAACATACTGACACAGACAGACAGAGACAGACACACAGATATAGAGACAGATGATGAGCAGGAGGAGGAAGAGCCACATAGACAGATACAGAGACAGACACAGACACAGAGACAGAGACAGATACAGACAGATGACGAGCAATATGATGACGATGATGGTCACGATGATGACTGGATAAATTTAGAATCAGCTGATTCAACAATTACATGTATGTAAATCTGTCTACATGTGTTCTTATGTCTTCTGTCTGTCTGTTTGTCTTGTCTGTCTTGTCTTGTCTGTTTGTCTTGTCTTGTCTGTCAGTCTTGTCTGTCTTGTCAGTCTGTCTTGTCTGTCTGTCTGTTTGTCTGTCTGTCTGTCTTGTCAGTCTGTCTTGTCTGTCAGTCTGCTTGATATAGAACCGGTGGTTAAAGTGATTTGGATGAGCTGCAGTGGGAACGCGGAGAAGAGTTTTATTGTAACAAATGTCTTACCATCATTTCATGCATCGTGTGCAGTGCAAGTGCAAGACAAGAATTTCCGTAGCACCCACTTTATTATACCATGCAGAATATATGACCCATGCAGAGTCAAACAGACAGACAGATAGAAAGACAGACACAATGAGAAAGAGGACAGACAGGAGAGAGACAGATAAACAGACTGGCAGACAGAAAGACATAGAACCCATGCATATCTCTGAATGATTTTGGTTTCTTACTGGAAGTTGACTTTATCGACAGTGAATCTCGTCTCGAATATTCCACAAGTTAAGACACGACATCGAAGGATGTCCTACAAGAATCAACACACATATCTCACTCATCACATCATACATAGTAAAACCATTAATATCAGCATCAACAACAACAACAACAACATCATCACCATCACCATCACCACCACCACCACCATCATCACCATCATCATCATCATCATCATCATCGTCATCATCCTCATCACCGTCGTCGCCGTCGTCGTCGTCGTCGTCATCTTCACTGCAATCGGCTTCCGCTCTTTCTCTCTGTCTGTCTGTCTGTGTGTCTATCTCTCTCTCTTTGTAGCTCGAATTCACTTCCTTCCGTCAAAAAGCGGCTTAAAACCGACTATTTCTCCGTGGATAGGCCTATATTATTTCAAACACATGGAACTCTAACCGCATCTTCCTCTGCATGTGTCTGACTATATATCCGTGCCTCAGAATCACATTTCGGTGTTACCTTGCATGCGTTAATAAAATTTAAGTATATCAATAATAAAATATAACAATATCACAATTCACCAACAAATCGCAATTAATAATTTATATAGCGTTCGAGTAATGCCAACGTTCTGAAAGTAAGACCGTAATGGTATGACAAGAGTTGAAGGTGAATTGCAGGAATCAGAAGTTGTGGACTCTAACCTCGATTTTCCAATCAATTATGACCTCTGTCGGCGACTTTACAGATGCATCAATAACTCCATCGAGTCATGTGTGTCCGGCAATTTGTTAACGGCGCCATAGAAGTCTCGAGATTATAGAGGACTGGAGTAGTTGCCATAGTAACTCATTTGAGAAAGGTGGAAGAGACATGGCTTCAAGTACTCCTATTCTGAAGGTGGAAGAAACATGGAAGAGAATCAAGTGTATACCTGTTCTGACGGCAAGTACTCTGGGTTCTTCAGATCAAGTACTCGGTCGAGAAAGCTGACAATGCACAAACACAGAAGAATTTAGATGACATTAATTCATGTCTTAACAATTGCTATTGTCATCCTTTAACTTAGTCTAATTAGTTGCAAATAATTAACTCACGTTCATGACACAATGAAGTTCCAATTAGTATCGATACAAAAGGGGGAGGCTTAGTCTATGAACAAGAAAGGGAAAGAAAAGAGGGATAAAGAGGGCGGAGGAAGACAGAGAGAGGGAGGAAGACGCTGAGGGAGAGGAGAAGATAGATAGAGAAGCTGAAAGGCAGAGTGGGAGCGAGAGAGGTAAACACAGCGAGAGATAATCGAACAGAGAATTGGGCAGAGAGAGAGAGAGGCAGAGAGAGACAAAGAGAGACAGAGACAGAGAGAGAGAGACAGAGACAGACAGAGACAGACAGAGACAGACAGAGAGACAGGGAGAGGCGGAGAGAGAGAGAAGAGAGAGGAAGATGGTGGAGATCTGAAGAGAGAGGAGGAGAGAGGGTGAAGGAGAGGGAGAGAGATAGAGTTGGTGGAGATAGACATACATAGACATAGACATAGACAGACAGACAGAGAGACAGACAGACAGACAGAGACAGAGGAAGGGGAGAAAAGAAGAGACCCAAGAGAATAACATCAACCGTGAACAGGGACATGCAATCATGAATGGGGGGCAGAGAATCCATTTCTTGTGTGGAATGGATGATGCTAATCAAAGAGATATCAGGCAATGTGGGTACACCATACGGAAAGTAGAACCAGGCTATAGATAAGGTATGTACGCACTACGCAAGGTATCTCAAATGGTACATTGCATAAAATAGGTACAAATCAAATGGTATGTTGCATAAAATAGGTACAAATCAAATGGTACATTGCATAAAATAGGTACAAATCAAATGGTATGTTGCATAAAATAGGTACAAATCAAATGGTACGTTGCATAGGTATAATATTATCACTAACTATTTAGCACAGTCGATGAGTTGGTATTCATTTGATCGTAGGTAACATTCATGAATGCCTTCGTCTTTCCACAGTTCTGCCGTGTGGTCGAAGAATTCCTGTAAAAGACAATGACGTGTTAAAATAAATGTTACAGTATTCAACTAATAGCATATAATGTTGACAGCGGAGATGAACTTGGATCATTTTGTGGGAATCTTCAGTTTGGAAAAGGGCTTTTTAACGTGCAGTTGTACACAAAATGTGCAGTTCTAAATGGATTTGTGCAGTTGTGGAAGCACTTATGATCAGTAAAAACTAGTTTTAAAAGGTCATTGTCCTCCGATTGGAAGTAATTTGCCATGGATGATGGGAAAGGAAAGGAGTTGTGCAGTTCAAAAAATTCCTTAAACAGCTCTGGTTTGGAAGAATGGTATAAGATCAAACGCCGTTGATTTATATTGTTTTGTTTTCATTTATATCGTATAATTATTCTAGTCATCTTTAATCATGCAAATGTAGCCAAGCAATAAGAGTACGCATATTTAAAATTTTATATTATCTGTAGGATGTAATTAATACACTGCGGCACTAAGGTAGGGGCTACTTGTACATAATCCAGATGCCAATGCCATGCATGGACCCCCTGAAGCCAGAGGGGTTCACGCATGTGACATGTGACAAGGCAGATGGACAGACTGACCATTGACCAGTCGGTTGGTCGGTCGCTGATTGTAGGTCATCATGGAATAGTACTGGTTTCCAGTCCAGTTAGCAACAGAACAGGTGAAGGGCATCCATTGGAAGACTGATGATGGACAGATGGAGAAAAAGAAATCTAAGAGAGAGATAATGAATGACAGAGACAGAGAGAAAGACGGGGGGGAGGGAACTGAGTTTAGAACTTTAGAGAGACAGAAAGAGAGATTACATACATACCGACAGACAAAGCGACGAAAATACTCAGAATGAGACTTAATATACATGTACAGTCACACATACATACAGTCACGAAAGAAATACATACAGACAGGCATACACATGCTACAAATGGGCGCCCGCAGAAATCTTTACGAGAGGGGCAAAACACTTGCAATGGTCAAGGTTAGTTTTTTTTTTACAAGAGCTTTTAAATACGATGCCGATAATAATTAATAAAATGAGTTTTTTTCACAAACGTTTCTAAATATAAACTTCCCAGTTTCACGTTCTGTATCGTTGGTAACATTGGCGAGGTTAACATTGCGAGGTTATAATGTTAACAACCAAAATGTAGCAGCTAATAAATAGGAAGATCAATTTTCCAGAAGGGCAAGAGGGGGCAAGTCTTGCCCCTATGTGTGGGTGCCCATGGACATACAAGACATACATCTATAGAGACAGACGATACATAACAGACGGAGATATCCTGACCAATCAGAGATTATGAGGTGAATTCGATGTATGAGCCACGCATGCACACAGGCGGTTGTGTCTGCCTGTCTGTCTGTCTGTATGTCTGTCAGTCTGTGTGTCTGTCTGTCTGTCTATGTGTCTGTCTGTCTATGTGTCTGTTCGTCTGTGTGGCTTCGTTTGTCCCTTTCTTTGTCCGTGTCTCTGCGTGTTGTCGCTGGGGTCAATCAAACGATCCATTTACATTTCCATGAACGACGGATATTCGATGATCATCAGTTGAAAGCGGGGATCAGATTTTAATTGTGATCGGAAAAAATCGTTAGACATCGGGCAGAAAGTTGAAAACTGGTCGGAGGCACTCTCTGGCCCCACAAACACACCATTCGACCTCTCGCCTCAGAATACAGTTCAGATTATATAGCGCTGGCTGCTACGTAGAATCAGCTCAGAAAGGGTAACTGGGTCGAATGCAAGTCGCATCCTGATTTGACCCTGAATTGAACTAGACCGCTCGCCGCGCCGGCGGCCGGGGTTCGATTCCCGGTCGGTCGGTTTATCAGAGATTAATTTCTCCGATCTTTACTGCGGGTGGCTCGGTCGCAATATAAACGTGGAGTAGCGGTGGTGAAGGATCTCACCCTCAGGGTCGAGGCCATAAGACAGCCGCTATATAAATATGCGATTACATTTACATTTACATTTAGACCGCCGTGGTATCAGATTTTAGGGGAACTTCTGCTCAATCTGGTCAGAGGATACACAGATTTCTGGGTGAGTTATTGGGTGTGCTTTCTTCCGGTTCTATGTCTGTTCTGTTATTGCACCGGTGGCGATCGAAAACCGCACCCATCTTTAACAAGATTAGATTAAGACAAGAGATAGTGAGATTATAATTTTGAGAGGATGGCATGAGAGTACACAGTTGAATAAAATTTTATGTATTTTCATATGATCACCATTTTTCTAAGTTCATCAGTGCACACAACGACCATAATCACAACAAAACATCGCCAGTCTATTTAATTTAATTGACGAAGCATCAGTTGATGGCGCTGAGTAATATTGTCATGGGCGGAGTTTGGTTTCCGTTCTTGGAGGGGCTAAAGCCTTCTTGGGGGGCTAAAACCGGGAAAAGATACCATTTACACGGTTAAAAAAATGAATTTGGGTCCTCTTGGAGGGGCTTAGCCCCCCCCTAGCCCCTGATAAACTCCGCCCATGAATATTGTGAGTGAATCAGACTTATTGATCAATGTATCAACATATTACACAGAAACCGATTCAGATGAGGAGACGGAATGTAAAGACAATCAAACTCACACAGCATTCCATCCTTATATAGTATCGGTTGACATCGTTTTAAAGGTGTCTAACTATAATCTCCAATTGTGAGAGAAGGACTTTTGTTCAAGGTCCCAATGCACGCTGTGACCCCTCAGTGAAGGTTCTAATTATGAGAGAAGATGACACAAGATGAGGTAGCAGAAGATGACTTGAGATGAGATGGAATGAGATGTTGTGTGACATAGGACTTAGATGGGACAAGATAGCTACAGCTCAGATGCACCAGATGACACATACATCTGATAATAGATATCGCTGATATCGCTATTGATCAAAAAATAAATCATAAGAAGATTAATCTAATTAATTCTTGTATAAAGACATCAAAGACAACAGAAAACATAATTTACGATTAATTCAGATAAGATTGTTGTCAGCAACGTATATACATGTAGATAGCGTTGATGCAAACTGCAGATGACAGATGACATCAAAGAAGATGACACGAGATGACGCAAGATAAGATGAAACCAGAGATGACAAAGGTCTCATCTAACCGGAGTGAAGTCGAAGTCTGGTTCCGCGACTTTATTGATGATGTAGTCGAAGTGAATTTGATTGGTCTCTGGATTAGCCAATGAAATCGGAGGAGTGACGGTATTCATTGCAAAGGCTATTGACTACAAACAACAATCGAACACACAAAACAATAGTTAGATTCCATTGTTCAAACAACAATATTTCATCTATATTGAATTGCACTGTGTTCCAGCTAAATGCAATGTTCTTTGTGTGTGGATTGATATTGATCTAAATGTATCATATTGCATTCCAATCATATGTAGATCTAATGCGTTGTGTTATAAAGAATTGCTGACTTCCGGTAACTTAACTTTGTTGTATTATCGCCCATGCACATAGTAAATAATATTAATAATAAGACGAATTCAGACACAGACGTGGTTCACTTCCGAGTAATGACGGTCCAATTAGTGCAGATGAAAGTAGGTCACCGCCAAGCCAAGACTAACAGTAGCACCATAGAAAGGTCATGGGGTTAGGGATGAACAAGAGTCAATCTATCAAGAGGTATTACAAATAAGTAAGTAAGTATATTCCTTAATATAACCAGCTGCAAAGCAGCACTCTGGTGAACAAGTATTACAAATTGAGATGGATAACAATATAGAAAGAGAGCGAGATACTGTCTTCAGCTGTGACGTCACTTACCAAGATGGCGTCTCGAACGTTCTTTCTTATATCGTCTATTTTCTGCTTTCTCTCTCTGTTTAAAAACAAACAAAAATATTCAGTAAACTACATATTTAGAAAATTGCATCTTTATTTTTAAAATAAATTTATTCAATTCCTTACTCATAATATCACAAATTTATTCAAAAGCATATTCATTCAATTGAATATTTATTCAATAATGTATTCATTCAATAATGTATTCATTCAATAATGTATTCATTCAATAATGTATTCATTCAATAATGTATTCATTCAATAATGTATTCATTCAATTGAATATTTATTCAATAATGTATTCATTAACCTGCACAATCATTAAATTACATATTCCTTTAATTAAAAGCATATTCATTAAATTGAATATTAACTATACATGTAGCTTACATATTCATTCAAATATAATTGTATAGTTAACCAAAAACATATTCGTTCAATTCAATATTCATGGCGTATTCCTCAAATCATCGTCATCATCATCATCATCATCATCATCATCATCATCATCATCATCATCATCATCATCATCATCATCATCATCATCATCATCATCACCACCATCATCATCATCATCATCATCATCATCATCATCATCATCAATCATCATCATCATCATCATCATCATCATCATCATCATCATCATAATCATCATCATCATCATCATCATCACCACCATCATCATCAAGAACCATGTCATTCATCATTGTTGTCATCATCATTCCGACTAAAAAATAAAACAGCAGCAACAACAGCAGCAACAACAATAGCAACAATAACATCAACAACAACAACAATAACAACAGCAACAACAACAACAATGGCAACAATAACATCAACAGCAATAACATCAAAAACAACAGCACCAACAACAATAACATCAACAACAATAACAACAGCAAAAACAACAGCAACGGTTGCAACTGACTCGGCCGAGAAACCGTTGACGTGGAGAATTTTCATTTGTTTGACGATCGTCGATTTCCCAGATTCCCCGGCTCCTAAAAAATGTCAACAGAAAGAGCGCTAGATAAAAAGCAACATTCGACGACAAATCTATTACCTACTTACTTACTCTGCCAGCTGTTTCTGGCAGCTGGGAGTGGCTGCCGTAGGGAGCAGCAGGGATGGTAGCAGGCGGGGGTGGGGGGTTGATGAAATGCAGACTATAGTCACATGACAAATGCAGATGGTAATTACGAAGAATTGCCATAAATCGACACCAAGAATATCCTTGAGCTAAGCAGCAGCATAGATCGGGAAGCGAGACAAGAAAGAATGATGTTCACTCGCCTATGCATTATCAGCTATAGCCCCGCCCTTTCGAAACAGTTCCGCCTACTCACAATATCACCGCCCATTTTCATCACCACTGACCATTTATAGCAGTCATGCTCCGCCCATGCACAGTAGCAACGCCCATTCGGACTGCTTCGATCACTCAGCTTATAGACACGAAGCTCCGCCTACCCAAGTCATAGCTCCACCCATCCGACGAGTAGCTCCACCCACCACGGCTCAATTCCGGTCCCCGACTAAACGGAGTGATCAGTATTTATAACATAAATTTCTAAAAGAGCAGTTAGGTTTTACCCAGTTTGATCGACTCATTTTGCATACAACGCAAAGTTTTCTATATTATTGCAGGCTCAAGTAATAAAGGTGTCAAATTTTACACATCTAGCCTCAGCGACTTATTGCCTGAACTTCTAGGAAAAGTTCTGCCTGAGCCTGTAGTTCAGGGCTGTTTTAAAGGAATTTTTAGAACTGCACAAACCTTTCTTTTCTTTCCCATCCTCCATGGGAAATTACATCCAATCGGACTACGCTGACCTTTTTTTACTAGTTTCAACTGCACGGAAGTTCTTTTACAACTGCACAAATCCTTTTAGAGCTGCACATTTTGTGTACAACTGCACGCTAAAAAGTCCTGCTGTAGGCCTAGTTTAATTCAGAGCAGCTCAAATAACATTAACATGACATTGTGTGCGCAATTAAGTAAAAACAATGCGCCACACAAATGACCTATTTGTAAGCATTTCGTAAAAACATAAATGACTATGACCTATTTAAAAAGATTACGCCGCAAAAAATAAATGACTAAACACCAATGACACATTTGGAAGAATTGCGCAACAAATAAATGGCTCGTTTAAAAGAGACACGAAAAACATAAGGGACCTATTTAGAAGACGGACGTAAAAATAAATTATCAATTTAGAGGAGCAACGTAACATGAAAGACATTTTTAAAAGAATTACATACAAATATGAATGACCTATTTAAAAGAATTACACACACAAATAAATGATCTATTTACAAGAATTATAATCATACAAATATAAATGAACTACTTACAAGAATTACATACAAATATAAATGACCTACTTACAAGAATTACATACAAATATGAATGACCTATTTACAAGATTTAAATACAAATATGAATGACCTATTTACAAGAATTACATACAAATATAAATGACCTATTTAAAATAATTAATTACCAAGATTTACATACAAATAGAAATAACCTATTAAAAGAATTACGTAACGACATGAATTACCCATTCAGATGAATTCGGTCACATCAGTGACCTACTAACAAGAATTATGTAAAGGCGCAAATGACCTAATTAAATGAGCCCACAATGATAATATGTAACATGATTGTCCTGCTTACGTAAGATCTTCTATAGTATTTGGATCTTCAGTAATAAAGGTGTCCAATTTTACACATCTAACCTCAGCGAATTATTGCCTATTGAAGAGTCCAGAACTTCTAGAAGTCCTGTCTGAACTTGTAACTTAATTCATGGTTGAAATTGAAACGAAAAGCAAACGGTGGTGCCCGTGGGGTGGGGGTCACCATTTCACTCCCTCTAAACAACAACGTCATTCATTCGATCTTCGAAATGACGTCACTGACCTCAAACAAATCCGTTTGTAAAATGTTATAGCGCTGCTTCTTTCAATTTGTTTGTTTGTTTGTATGCGCACTTTTTATAGCGCCCCTTCAAGCTCACTCTACTCAGAGGCGCTCCCGAATGCAGAGCGGACACTGCATCGGAGTTTCACGCCGAAGCGCTGAGCAATTGTGAGTGAAGGACTTGCCCAAGGTCCTTACGCGGCGAGGTGGATTCGAACCCCGAACCTTCCGGCTTCAAGGCGACGACGCCACCACTACACCACCGCGCCCCACAATGATCAAGTATCAATCGATGACGCTGCAAGAGAGATAGACTGGGCAAGGCAAGACAAGGCAAGGTAGGGCAAGGCAAGGCAAGGTAAGGCAATTGGCTAAGGTATGTTAAGGTATAAAGTTAATGATGAGACGACCAGGACTAGGTATACGACCTATGTGATTAGCCTACATGTATATATGAGTCATACTTTGGCCGCAGTGAGGTTGGGAGCGCCTCTGAGTAGCCAACTTGAAGAAGATATGATGTGGTAATTGCATGGAAGTTATGATTTGGCCAGATATGACACGATGCAGTGAGGTTAAGTATAAATGCACAACTATAGAGAATTAATTGCCCACAGACAGTCACACACACAGCCACAGTGCTCACACACACACACACACACATACACACACACGCACACATACACACGCATGCACACGCACACACACACGCACACACAAACACATATAGATAGACGAACTCCTCTTGTAACTGTAACAATAACCTTCTTGTGTGGCTCCACATCTCGAGTATTCATTCAATATATTTGCATCTGCCAACCGTGCTTCTTCAAAGTGGATATACTCAGATGCGCTCCCAACCTCAGCGCGGCCAAAGCATGACTCATATATGCATGTAGGTTAATCACATAGGTCGTATAATCAACACTTCCATAGTGCACAATTTATAATTTATCATTATTCATGCATTTATGTATCGCCAGTCTATCTAGTGAGAGAAGCATTAATAATCGACAGCACTGAGTAACTGTCAGTGAAGAACTTGTTGGTCAAATTCCCTTATGCACATTTACCTTTTTAGTATTGATCTATGAATGATTATGTTGATGCTTCGTATGTTACAAATTTATATAATAGCGGTTGGAAACGTTTAAAAGGTGTTTAAGGACGACTGCTCTAATCAAATTGCGTACTCAATGATGTCGTAACCTTGGCAAGCGATGAACAGCTGCGAGTGTATGAGTTACAGGGAGCAAGAACCATCTAGCCAATTGGGTGCTATGTTCAACAAGAACTAAGTCGTGGGAACAATGGTATTTGCAGATGCTTAGTCAAAACGAAATCGACGGACATTGACAGCGTTGATCCAATGATCCAATGGACAGACAAACAGACAGACCCAGACATATATACACACAGACAGACATACCCAGATAGACATACAGACAGACAGACATACAGACAGACAGACCTAGACAGACATACACACAGACAGGCAGATAGACAGACCCAGACAGACATACACACAGACATACAGACAGACACACAGACAGACATACCCAGACAGACAGATAGATATACAGACAGACAGATAGACAGACATACACACAGACAGACAGGTAGGCAAACGCTGAAAGGAAATTGGAAAACAAGAAGAAAACTTTCCTCAGCATTAAGATGGAGGCGCTATAGAAGTCAAGGGATTAGTTCAGATTAGATTGGAGATCAGAGGTCATTATGTTGATGCTTCGTAGGCCACAAACTTATATAGTAGCGGTTGGAAATGTTTAAAAGGTGTTTAAGGATAACTGCTCTAACCAAACTGCTCACTCAAGGATGTCGTAACCTTGGCAAGCGATGAACAACTGTGAGTGGATGACTTTTGATCTAAGTTCCTACACAGAAACAAACATCTCATGGGAAGAGAATGAGGAGGAGGAAGAGAATGAGCATGAGGAGAAGGAGAAGGAGGAGGAGGTTCGAACTCCCGAGTTACAGGGAGCTAGAACCATCTAGCCAATGAGGTGCTATATATGGTCAACAAGAACTAAGTCGTGGGAGCCATGGTATTCGCACATGCTCAGTCAAAACGAAATCGACGGACATTGGCTGAGTAGAGTATGTTCCAGATCCAATGGACAGACAAACAGACAGACCCAGACATATATACACACAGACAGACATACCCAGATAGATATACAGACATACAGACAGACAGACCCAGACAGACACACAGACAGGCAGATAGACAGACCCAGACAGACATACACACAGACATACAGACATACAGACAGACATACAGACAGACATACCCAGACAGACATATAGATATACACACAGACAGATAGACAGACATACACACAGACAGACAGACAGGCAAACTTTTAAAGGAAATTGAAAAACAAGAAGAGAAGTTTCCTCAGCATTAAGATAGAGGCGCTATAGAAGTCAAGGATTAGTTGAGATTAGATTGGAGATAAGAGGTTAAAGGTGAGCAACACGTGTTTAGATCTTCCACACATCATTGGTCAGATGGAAATCACACAGCGAGGCATCAGATATATCGAAATGACATATATACAAGACAACTGTTGATTCCGGTGTCATTCTAAGGATCATTGTCGAAGGTCTGGCATTCCACTTGTCCATCAGTAACTGCTGGAAAGTATTGCATGTTCCAGGTCTACACGCCTTGTCTTTGACCTTTGTCTTTCACAGTTGCCGTTGGTACAACCATCTGGAACTCCCTCCTCCTCCTCCTCCTCCTCCTCCTTCTCCTCCTCCTCCTCCTCGTCCTCCTCCTCATGTTCCCAACTCTCCCTTCGAGAGAATGTATCGCTCTAAACTGAGAGCCTACCCCTTCCGTCTACCTACATATCCTAATGAGGCTCGCCCGGCTTCAATGTGAACGCAAGACTTTTGTAAGGAGGAAATCAACAAATTAACAGTTCTATAATTGTGGACTATAATATTATTGCAAACGGTCGGTCCTTTGTGTGTTATCGTAATCGTAAACACCAGATTTATTAGCAAGTTGTTCTAAATCCACGGATCATTTGACGAACGAGTAAGATTGAAGAAGATAAGAATAGAAATCTCAAAGGTTTGCTTCAAAAGAAGTCAGCAAATGAGTTCTCCCGATTCCAGCATGGCCAAAAAGAACATATTCATAATATGCTTATGGAATGTGTCGGAAAGCGAAATAGGACTATGCTGAAGAGGAAGGCCATTCCTTACCGCCGGGTCTACCATGGGAAAAGCATGGTAGGCAATATGGAAGTGCGGAGCAAACTGAGAGCACCCCCAGTCTATGCTATGAGCATAGACTGACTGAATACATGGAATCAATACAACTTCTAGTTCTTATTCGAATTACCTATTTATGGAGTTGTTGGGATCTACAATAGACAACATGATAATATCGGCCATACTTGGTTCCTCGGTCTAGAACTGCTATGGCTCAGTCTCAATTGGTCCTTCTCTAGAGGCGCTTTATAAATGTTTAAATACAATACAATACAATACAATACTTGCACCAGATTGAAGAACTAAATTCTCAGTCAACAGTTCACCACGACGAGGACCACTAAGGTCATCGCCCACCTGAGACTTATCAACGAGATTTCAATTGTGAATGATATGAAGATATGAAGAAGGCAACTGACCGAGGAGAAGAAGTCTGTAGGTCGACGTGTATTTCTTCTTTTCCTTTTTAAGCTGTTTATCTATTTTATTGCTCATCGTAATCTCCGGATCCGCATTGTTCCGGCTTGCACATCCGAGACTCTTAAGCATCTTCACGGATGCCGCTGGTGATGCCAGAGATGCAGATCAGGGGGGCGCCGCCGCCACCGCCGCACAGACAGAGCAGCAGATGTGGGTAGGATCCTCGCTCGGCACTTCCCACGAATCTCGTTGGTTCCTACGAAGGGCAAATCATCTGATCATCAACTGAAGGGGTGGAGAGCATGGCAGAGAAAATCCAGATGAGATGACCTCTTCTATTTCGACGATCGGTTTAATAAACTTGAGTAGAAGTTCGTAGTTGCACTCAATCGTTTGTTGCAGCTACACGAGTGTCGTAGGCCTACATGACAATAATATATCCGGTTGTGACACTTGCATGCTTCTCTTACTGTGCGGTAGTCGTCGTCGTCATAAGCTTACATGTAGGCCCTATAGGCCGAGATCTCTTTCAATTTCACTCCCTCTAAGATCAGTCCCACAGGTGTCGATAAATTCCAAGTTGCTCGCAAATAATCCGACAAAATATGAAGCAAGAATCACACACAGAGTGCTTCTGTATGATTGTGACTAACGACCGAACATTTTCTCCACAGTCAACATGTTTAGAATAATAATAATAACAATATACGAACGATTGACTAACAACTCTACACCGGCGATGTTCTGATCTGCTCGGCCCCAGAGAGAGAGAGACACAGAGAGATTTCGCCCGCTGTCACTGATTTCTCTTCAGGGGTCTATTTTTAGCAGCCACTGTTACTATCAGCGGAACTTTACAGCCAAAGTCTGGCCGCTCGCAAAGTCGAACTACAGCGAATTAGTGAACGATAACGTAGCTCACTCCAACTTCGCCAAATTCGCGACAAGACTTGAGCAGGCATCAAATTTAATCAGCCTGTAGTTGTATTGAAACACAATCACAACTAGACACTACCTGTTAGCACGTACATGGTATAAGTATGCACATAACATGTGTGTGTGTGTGTGTGTATTATATCTATGTATAAATATTATGTGTATAATAGGTTGTACAACTCGTATACAGGTAGCTGCTGGTGTATAATTCAATGCACTGATCAGGTGATATCTACTTTTCGGCCGGACGGACGGACGACGGCCTACCTGCACGCATGCCTGCATCTCATTTGCATCTCATTTGCATCTCATTTACATCTAATTGCGGAAAGTCCAACGAACTGGCGAACGCTCGAGAGACGACGTCGTCGCTGTTCCAGAAACGAAGACATACGCCAGAGCATACGCACGCATACAACGGGGCATACGCTGTAGCATACACACTCATAGGGCCTACTGTGCAGACGGTTGTACGTGTGTGTTGTAAACCAAGATTGTACACTATGCGTACACTCCGTCTGGGTGTAAGCTGTTTTCTGACCGAGTTGCATGAAATCCCTTATGTTGTAACAGTGCCTTAATGTATCAAGTGATAGCGTTTTCATTTACTTAGCGTCGACATGGTATTATGATATTATGGTATTATGGTATTATGGTATTATGATATTATGATATTATGAGGGCTGGTGACCGATTGTAGGACATTATCCCCCCGGAAAAAGCCACACCCAGACAAAATTCCCCCGATTTTGCGTAGGATATACCCCCCTCTGACAAAATCTCCCCTCTGTGAAATTAGTCTATTTCTTCATTGTAGTTTATAAGACACAATTGTCCTGTTTTGATCGCTTTGTCAACTTATTAATGCCGTCAGCGATAAGAAGAAGGGCAGCGCCTTAGACAGATAATGCCCCGGAGTATAACGCTTTTGTCAGGGTGGGATAATGTCCAGAGAGTAATATCTGTTTCCTCTGGTGGTCAGAGGATCATCTTCCATAACACCAACGTCTGTCTAGCATTCAAAACGCCATTAATATCGATTAGCTAAGTGGTTAGAGTGAGCCAATTGAGACGAGGGCAATTCAACCCCAGTCTATCATTTCATTAAAGATGTTATCCTAAACTTACCCAGGTCGTCAAACAGTGTTTAATCTAGACGTCTCTGGGGGGGGAAAGTTCCCCCCCCAGGATTGACATTTCCCCCCCCAGAAAAATGTGACAAAATGATATTGGTTTTTAGTTACTGTTTCATCATTGTTTTACATGAAGTGTTATAATATATCGTGATATTATTTATTATTATATTATTATAATGACATTATTTTACTACTATAATATATGATAATATCATGTTAAGATGACACCTTAAAATGCAGCCATTGCAATGTGGAAATTCAAAAAGTTTCTAAGAAGTCACTGAAGAGTAGGCCTACAGCTATTTTGTCAAGACGTCACCTTAAAATGCTGCCATTGCAATGTGAAAATTTAAAAAGTTTCTAATGGGTCACTGAAGCAGTACAGCTATTTTGTTAAGAAGACCCCTTAAAATGCTGCCATTGCAATGTGGAAATTCAAAAAGTTTCTAATGGGTCACTGAAACAGTACAGCTATTTTGTTAAGACGACACCTAAAAATGCTGCCATTGCAATGTGGAAATTTAAAAAGTTTCTAATGGGTCACTGAAGCAGTACAGCTATTTTGTTAAGAAGACCCCTTGAAATGCTGCCATTGCAAAGTGGAAATTCAAAAAGTTTCTAATGGGTCACTGAAACAGTACAGCTATTTTGTTAAGACGACCTCTTAAAATGCTTCCATTTCAATGTGGAAATTCAAAAATTTTCTAATGGGTCACTGAAACAGTACAAGTACAACTATTTTGTTAAGATGACCCCTTAAAATGCTGCCATTGCAATGTGGAAATCCAAAAAGTTTCTAATGGGTCACTAAAACAGTACAGCTATTTTGTTAAGATGACCCCTTAAAATGCTGCCATTGCAATGTGGAAATCCAAAAATTTTCTAGTGTCCACTTAAAAAGTACAGCTATTTTGTTTAAGATGACACCTTAAAATGCTGCCATTGTAATGTGGAAATTCAAAAAGTTTCTAATGGGTCACTAAAACAGTACAGCTATTTTGTTAAGATGACCCTTTAAAATGCTGCCATTGCAATGTGGAAATCCAAAAAGTTTCTAATGGGTCACTAAAACAGTACAGCTATTTTGTTAAGATGACCCCTTAAAATGCTGCCATTGCAATGTGGAAATCCAAAAATTTTCTAGTGTTTACTTAAAAAGTACAGCTATTTTGTTTAAGATGACACCTTAAAATGCTGCCATTTAAATGTGGAAATTCACAAATTTTCTAATGGGTCACTGAAACAGTACAGCTATTTTGTTAAGATGACACCTTAAAATGCTTCCATTGCATGTGGACATTCAAAAAGTTTCTGATGGGGAGGGACACATCCCCCTGCCCATACCCCTCCCCTCCCAGTCTCGGTGCTACGCGCATCACGAGCGTCCTTCGGACGTTCAAATGTCTCCCCCCCAGAAACCCCAATTCCCCCCCCAGAGGAGGGGGACTAGATTAAACACTGGTCGTCAAAAGCATGCCGTCTATTGCTGTGTAATGACACTGCTATTGCAAAGATGAGTAGTGTAACCCTCCTCCTTTATCCAGACTTAGGACTGGCACTGGCAGAATACAATGGGTGGCGGAGTTGAAAGCATGCTGCCTTAACAGCTTTAAAATAATAGTCGCTTTGTAGCTATTGGTTATTATGTCTATATTTTCATGCTAAATATGTCACAGGAATTATACTAATTATTATCATAGCCAAGTTATAAAAACCGACATCAAGTCCCGTTTCTGGGTCATTCTGCAACCGCCTCAGCCAACTGGCCCAACCCTACGCTTCACACACTTTCCCTGAGGCTGAGCCTTTTATAATCGCCGAAGGTGAAGGGGTTTAAGCTACTAAAACGGTTTGTAAAGCATTTCTTCTTTTAAATAACTTCAATATTTTCTTTTGAGTTTTAAGGAGGCTCGCCGTTTTGAATGGATACCATCAACAATTCGAAGGACCGACCGTCTAAAGTAGAGCTCTTAACAGCCCAACTGGCAGCGTCTGTCTGTCTGTCTGTCTGTCTGTCTCTCTCTCTCTCTCCCTCTCTCTCTCCAACCAGCCTCAAGTACTGGTCGACTGTAACACTCGACTCCATCACGACGCCGTATTCAGGCCACCAGTGTACGCGGCGGCTGCCAGGCTGTGTTGTACACAAAGGCCGTTGTACACGCATCGTCATCGTCTCAGTCCTCTCTGTCTTCGATAGCAGCCACCACCACTCCATTCAACACACTGTAACAGGCTGCCACGAGCCTAAGCTAATAGCTACACTGCAACGTATATTATATTACAAACACACACACACATATATATATACATATGCATATATAGATATATAGATATATATATACATGGTGTGTGTGTGTGTGTGCACATGTATACACAGTCGTATACATTATATATCCTCTATATACGCCATTGGTCTTTATATGAGATGGTAATTATTCTGTCTATGTAGCCTAAATAGACGAGCAATGTAGGCGTTCACCAGTTGCATTGGGCTCCGTCAAGTGCACTATTATTCACTGCAATATATATATACACACATCATATATATATATTTATATATACGTTGTTATATATAATTATATATATATATAACAGTCATCGTGATATATAATCAGCCGAGTGCCTGCTTCAACCGTTACACTCCCCCTCCCCCCCATCCACCACTGCTCCCAGTCTGCCTTCTGTCGGTCCCGACTTCATTTGCGTTAATTGGGGCACGGCTATTTTTAGACGTGGCTCAATATCGACGTCGCTATTTTTAGAAACTTCCTTGTCGCAGAACGAGCAAATGATACTATGTATATACTATATATATAATTTTTTCCTATTTTTAGCACATGGATCTGTCGGCTGCATGTTGCACTGTGCGTGTCTCTGATTTATGATTGGATGGAAACATGCCATCGAAGCAAACAGTCTGCCGCCTGAACGGTTACGAAATATTTGCATGCACACACATACAAACAGACATACATACGTGCATACATACACGCACACACGTATATATAATATATATATAATATACATATACATGTATAATTACATAAGCATATTATTAAACGTATAAAGTATACATTATATATATATATGTGTATTAAATATGTATATAATTAAACGTAGGCCTGTATCTGATATCCTATCCGCCGGTCTAGAATAGGATTGAATGTTTGGTATCGAGTGCTTCAGCTGTGGCCTCTGTCTATTATAGAACACAGAGAGTTGTTTGTCTGGGTCGGGGTCACCCGGGGGGAGGGGGTCAGCCAGGGATGAAGGGGAGGGTTCCTCTGGCCGCAGCTGATTAACAATAGGGAAGAAAGAATGAACCAACGGAGAAAGGAAATCCACAAAGACAATTAAGATACTCTATTGTTGACAAATAAGATACTGTATTTTGACAATTAAGATACTCTATTGTTGACAATTAAGATACTCTATTGTTGACAATTAAGATACTCTATTGTTGACAATTAAGATACTCTATTGTTGACAATTAAGATACTCTATTGTTGACAATTAAGATACTCTATTGTTGACAATTAAGATACTCTATTGTTGACAATTAAGATACTCTATTGTTGACAATTAAGATACTCTATTGTTGACAATTAAGATACTCTATTGTTGACAATTAAGATACTCTATTGTTGACAATTAAGATACTCTATTGTTGACAATTAAGATACTCTATTGTTGACAATTAAGATACTCTATTGTTGACAATTAAGATACTCTATTGTTGACAATTAAGATACTCTATTGTTGACAATTAAGATACTCTATTGTTGACAATTAAGATACTCTATTGTTGACAATTAAGATACTCTATTGTTGACAATTAAGATACTCTATTGTTGACAATTAAGATACTCTATTGTTGACAATTAAGATACTCTATTGTTGACAATTAAGATACTCTATTGTTGACAATTAAGATACTCTATTGTTGACAATTAAGATACTCTATTGTTGACAATTAAGATACTCTATTGTTGACAATTAAGATACTCTATTGTTGACAATTAAGATACTCTATTGTTGACAATTAAGATACTCTATTGTTGACAATTAAGATACTCTATTGTTGACAATTAAGATACTCTATTGTTGACAATTAAGATACTCTATTGTTGACAATTAAGATACTCTATTGTTGACAATTAAGATACTCTATTGTTGACAATTAAGATACTCTATTGTTGACAATTATGATACTCTATTGTTGACAATTAAGATACTCTATTGTTGACAATTAAGATACTCTATTGTTGACAATTAAGATACTCTATTGTTGACAATTAAGATACTCTATTGTTGACAATTAAGATACTCTATTGTTGACAATTAAGATACTCTATTGTTGACAATTAAGATACTCTATTGTTGACAATTAAGATACTCTATTGTTGACAATTAAGATACTCTATTGTTGACAATTAAGATACTCTATTGTTGACAATTAAGATACTCTATTGTTGACAATTATGATACTCTATTGTTGCGAGATAATTGTTTCGGTTCAACGCGGATGTTGAATTGCTGATTATTGTTGATAGGACGTAGGCCTATGCATTCAAATCGGTTCTCAAAACTATTATCCGATTTGACGATTTCTCTTTACTGTCAAACTTCTCTATGCCTATGCTATAGTGCCTACAACCGGCGTTATATAAAATCAAGTCCTGTATAATAGTCAGGCGGTTCTGTTCCCTCCGATGCCAGGTCAAAATCGGGGGGGGAGACGAAAGCCGAGGAGACAGCGTGCAGATGCTAAGGTGGTAAATAGATAAATGGTGTTTGTCTCATTTGGTGGCGCAGAA
Organism: Lumbricus terrestris; assembly: GCA_949752735.1. Taxonomy (NCBI): domain Eukaryota; kingdom Metazoa; phylum Annelida; class Clitellata; order Crassiclitellata; family Lumbricidae; genus Lumbricus; species Lumbricus terrestris. The sequence continues at coordinate 46,110,348 of OX457048.1, forward strand.
GTAGCATCAAGAAAGATATACAAGATACAAGTCCGAGACAGTTCGAGACAGGTGAACAATCAAGACTGAGGCTTTCGGCATTTATTCAACAGGGCATGATACATAAATTTCGGTGGAAAACAATAAAAGCAGCTCATGAACTACATGTAGTTTAATCCCACTTTCCCAACTTGCCTAGCCTAGGCCCTATATAATTATTATGCCCATAACCAGAATTATAATCTATTGGCCATTAACTTTCTATTTATAACACCGACACTCGACAATTTTATAGCGCAATAAGAAAGAACCAAGGATAGTTTGAGTGAGAAGTGAGAACTATATATGGACGCAGCTTCGAAAAGAACAAAACTTTCGCTCCGATATAGTTTGCGAAAAAAATCGAGACATATTGACCTCGAGATTGAGATTGATATCGAAACTATAGGTTCCCACACTGATACCAAGACATCAGAACATCTCTGCTTATATGCGTGACGTTGTGCGCTGGCTCCCTGTTTCACAGCGCATCTCCTACCGAGTTGCTGCACTTGTTTGGCGATGCCGTCTTTCTTGTGCTCCGTCGTACTTGTCTAGCCTTTGTCGACCTGTCTCAGACCTTGCAGCCCGTCAAGCTCTTCGCTCGGCAGCAACGGGTGAGCTTTTGGTGCCGCGAGCTCGCACTTCTATGAGACAGCGTCGAGCCTTTTCTGTTGTGGGTCCCGCTATCTGGAATGGCCTCCCACTAACCTTGCGACTTATGCCTAGGCTAAATTCCTCTGCATTTTTTAAGTATCTCAAATCCTATTTTTTAGCTGTGGCTGGGCTGGGAGCGCCTCTGAGTAGGTTTCTTGAAGAGGCGCTATATAAATCCTCGAAATGAATCGAAATGAATCAGAACATCAGAACACCAGAACATCAGAACATCAGAACACCAGAACATCAGAACATTGATCAGAACATCAGAATTATCATGTGACATAATGAATAATGACACTTCAACCTTCTTTTGCTGCTTAATTTGCGTAGGCCTATATTTGTCATAATATTAATTACGACCGAGTATGCATTAATATTAGTCATTATAATGACATCAAAAACAATAATAGTTAGGCCTACTAATAGAACTATTCATCATAATAGGTGGAGCGCATGTTCGTTGCCTTGCAGCCGGTGGGTTGCAGATTCGAATCCACCTCAGGCCGCCATGAAAGGACCTTGAGCAATTCCTTCACTCGCAATTGACAATATTATTGTTCATGCGTTTCGGCGTGAAACTCCATTGTCCGTGGTGTACGTGGTCGGTAGCGTTTCTGAGTAGAAATTTTGAAGAGGCTCTAAAACAAATGCACACATTTAAGGTGATTTCCTCTTATTCTGCAATTTAAGTGTGAGCATTCCTGCGTTTTATCAGATTGTTTTCTCAACTAAACGAATATAATTAAAAAATTTACTTTCGTATTTAAATATTGAGCTACATCAACAAAATCGTAATTTTATAACCAGTATCATCTTCATCTGATATGTAGTCTATGCGAAGATCTAAAAATAGATTTGTGCGCGCATCATGGCGATTGGTTTTTTTAGGATCCAGAAGATAATCTGCGACATAAAACGATCTGTTTTATCTTCTGGCCAGGGTTGGTTGAGTCTGGAGAATTGTTATCAGTTCATGAGCTCTTTGGAATTGTTTTGTTGACCTGATCTTCAATTTCGGTTACAGAGTGATGAAATTCTCTATTGATCATGTCGAGTTATGATGGTGGCGACATAGAAGTCAATAGGTTCTAATCGTAATCGTAATCGTAATCTCGAAATTTCTAAAGCGCCACTCGAAAGCCAAGCGCGGGGCACCAGCTTATTCACGAGCGCTGCGTTGCGTTAGAAGGGTTGTCCGTGAGAATAGTCCGTGGTGGTCCGGGTCGAGTTACCATAGGATCAGGATCGAATGCGTTGTGTTAGAAGGGTTGTCCGTTTGAGTAGTCCATGGTGGTCCGGGTCGAGTTACCATAGGATCAGAGGGGCGGAACTACTACTAATTTAGAATATGGAAACCGTGTTGTGCTGTTATCGACCTCGGCTTATTAAATCCTATAGCGCTGTATAAATGGTCTTATTTGACTTGTTTTTTCTCTTCACTATCCTTCCCACACTTTACCACAGCTCCAATAAGGAATGTGTAGCACAAAATTCTGCAGATCTTGGAGAAGGAACTTGGGACGAGAACAGGGCTTGTTTTGCCAACTCGGGTTTATACGTCACGTATACCATACCATAGACACATGTGCGGTAGACAATTGCTTGTTCTCACATTGATTTTACCAACTGTAATATTAATAATAATTAATTTCATGCAAATTTTTAATGTTTTCATTCGAACAAATGCTACTTTCAGCCTACAAAGATATTTATGCATGAAATATGCATGTGTTGGCTTTTGCTGCATCAGATGCTTTATTAGCATTCACATGAACTTCTACGTGACACAGTTTTGTGTTTCCAGGGCGATCGTTGCTATGGAGATACAACCAGGTCGTGTCAACGCAGGTGCGGTGGTTTGGTCAACCGGTCGCTCGGACTCACCCGCATCTTCTCCGCGAAGGTCAGGTCACTCCAGGCATCACAGCGGAAGAATATCGTCTCAGACGCGACCGACTGATGCGGACGATCGTGGAAAAATGCGAAGCGTCAGGGAAAGCAAGTCGTAACGTCGTGATCGTCCCATCCGCACCAAAGGTCATCATGTCCCACGATATTCCGTACACGTTTCGCCAGAACACGGACTTCCTCTACTTGTGCGGATTCCTTGAGCCGGACAGCGTTCTCCTTCTCGTATCCGACGGAAACTTTAATTCGCAGCACAAATCGGTTTTATTTGTGCCGAAACGTGATCCCGAGCGCGAGATGTGGGATGGACCGAGGTCTGGGCGGGATGGGGCGCTGTGGCTGACGGGGGTCGATGAGACTTACAATGTTGACGACTTTGAGACGTATCTGACGAAGTCTCTAAAAGTCAGTCAGCAGATGAGGGAAAGTCATGCGTCGGCCGTGACTTGGTACGACTTTAAAAAGCCGAGTCATCTCGAATATCACGAGAAGTACGTCGCGAGAATCCTCAACGACACGAAATGTCGTCTTGTGCAGTCTCCGCGGGGGATCATCCAACAACTACGACTCATTAAGTCGCCAGCAGAAATCGAACTCATGCGGAAGACGTGTGAGATCGCGTCGAAAGGATTTCGCGAAGTTATGAAGTTTTCAAAAGCCGGAGTAAGAGCTGAGCAGTGAATTGTTTAATTAGATTTGAAGATGAAAATTTGAAGATTTCTTAGAAAGCAATTGTCAAGTTCATAAGATGGATTTAATGCCTTCAGTTTCTGCAAGATATCACTTTACTTTAAGGACTCAGAATTGTTTGAACAAACTTTAATTCTTAAATACCTTGTTTTACTTTTTGCATTACGGTATCATACGTGAAATTGAATTAAAGTTTATTGCACGTGATACTAAAATGTAATACGTTATAACGGTTATATTATTACAGTCTTTTGTGGTTAATGCTAACTTGCAATATGGAGTAGTTTCGCTTGTGTTGTTATTGGATGGATGTTGAGGTTGTTGCAGAATGTTGAGTGACTACGAAATGCTATTATTGTACTGCGATAAGACATGATGATTTGGATGGAGAAACAATTGTTATAACTTTTTGATGTCACAGGTGAATGAAGCTCATCTGTTTGCGAAAATGGAATACGAGTGCAAGATGCTGGGAGCCGATTATCTCGCCTATCCTCCGGTTGTGGCAGGTTGGATCTTCTCTCTCTATCTGCCTCTGTCTCTTTCTCTCTCTGCCTCTGTCTCTCTCTATCTCAATTTTGTTTCTAAAGAACTAACTCTGTATGACTGAGTTTCTGTCATTCATGTGGGTCTTTGCTAGAAACAAAGACTGAGTCGTACAAGGACCATAAAGATCTGAGTAAAATTATCAATCAATCAATTCGTTTGTCTGAAGTGATGAGGCTGGCACAAACGCAACCAAAACAGATGATTTATTGTTCAAGGCATCGTTATGTCATTGTTAATGGCTTTAAAGAATCTTTGAGAATGATCGTCATAGGAACTGTTTTCTATAAGCTAGCCTATGCACAGTTGCAACATATGGTGCTGAGTGCTTGACATTGACTGGTACGGATATGAAGAGAATAGATAGAGGCATTCGAAATGCGAAATGTGGACTTGGAGACGAATGTTGAAAATAAGCAGGAGAGACAAGATCTCGAATCAAACAGTTTTGGAAAAGGCAGGGGTGCAGAGAGAACTACTTCAATCAATAAGCAGAAGAAAGTATCGGTCGCTGGGCGACATACTTAGAGAAGCTCTAGGGTTTACTGGTTACGCTGTTGGAGGGTCGTATGGAGGGGAAGGCAACGAGAAGCAGAAGAAGATTAAATATGCTGAGTGATCTCGATGATGCAGATACATATGGTCGCACCAAGAGGAGAGCGCAGGACAGAGAAGGTCGGAGGAGGAGGGAGGAGGGGAACACAAGGTCGTCCACGTCACAAACCTGATCAGTCCATGAAGTCTATTATTGACTTCGATTGCCTTATACTCCTCTCCACGTTACATTCTAACCAGACAGACATGCTGATGAATTAAATCTACTTGTACTTTATACTTTAGAGTTTTGAAGAATGTTATGATTACGATGCGAGTGACGTTTGACGTTGATTTGAGTTTTTCTTTTCTTTTGCAGGTGGCAAGCGAGCGATTACGATACATTACGTGAGTAACAATCAGTTGATACGCGATGGAGAGATGGTTCTCATGGATGCGGGTTGCGAGTATCATGGATACACGAGTGATATCACAAGAACCTGGCCTATCAGTGGTTCGTCTACTCATCTAAAGAGATCAGTTCATAGAATTTATGTGTTTTTCTTATTGAATTTAATTCTGAAAGAATCATTTTAAGTTGTCAGAGAAATTTGCTGAATCCTGCGTCCAATTCTGATTCCAGATTCTTTCTATGCCAGCTTGAACTCCAGTCTTGTCTTTCATTTGGATTAGTGATGGAATTTGACGATGATGATTTAGATAAATAGTCCCCATAAATGAATGTCTTATGTCTGGTGAACTATGGAAGTTCTTAGATTAGATTCTAAGATTGTATTGGTTTAGATTAAGGTTAGATTTATGCGTTAAACCTTCTGCTGAATTCACCTTTCTACTAGATCTGCATATTTGCCAACAACTGCAATAATATTTATCTGATGCATCAAAATGTTGCCAATTTATTAATAGACTTTGCTGCTATAATTCTCATCTGCTTTCTTCACCTAATGATGATGCATGAATCGTCATGGAGGAAATGTAAGTGAATGGATCGAGTCTCATCCTTTTATAGTATCGTGCAAGAACGTTTTAAAGGTGTTGTAATATCATTGGTATTCTGCAACTGTGAGTGAAGGACTTTTGCCGAAGGTTCAAGTGCACAGAAATCGTCTGAGAGGAGAAGGAGGATGGAACCTTATTGTATTGTATTGTATGTTGTATTGTATATTGTATATTGTATTGTATATTGTATTGTATATTGTATTGTGCATTGTATTGCATATTGTATTGTATATTGTATTGTATATTATATTGTATTGTATATATCTCAATTGTATCTTAATTGCTCCGAATAGACTGAGTTCCTGAGTTGGGAGGAGGATGAAGTTTATGGTTAACACTCAGGCACAAAGAGTGAACAGATGCGGGATAATTTCCCGCTACTCTCCCAGAGGTCCACTCAGCATTTTATTTGGCAGATGTGCTGCATTGACTTCCTGTGTCGTACCGCATTGAATACAAACTCATTGCTCGTCTACAAGTCACTACGTGGCCTTGCACCAGACTATACCTCAAATCCTACTGCGTGCAGACGGCTTCGTCAGGTGCTGGACTTCATATGGTAAAAACTGAACGCTTGGACGTGTTGGCTTCCGACAGTTAAATAATAACTTGTGATCATCCATCATACTATGAAATTATGAATTGTAATCATTCTGTGATGATGTGGTTGTTTGAAATAAAACAAAGATTTGAATTCAGTTGTCTGTATGTATTTGAACATTTATATAGCGCCTTACAATAACGTCACGAAGTTGTGACTTGTTTTGAATTCAGGTCGATTTCTTGCACATCAGCGTGATCTCTACGAAGCGTTGCTCGAGGTTCAGCAGCAATGCATTGAACTCTGTCGACCTGACGAACTTTCGCTCAATGAAATCTTCTTTGAGATGTTGCGACTTCTCAGCATTCAACTGAAGAGATTCGGAATCATACCGGACCACAGACTCACCGAACAACAAGCCATCGCGGTGAGTGACTGATGATGCTGCTGCTGCTGATGCTGCGGATGCTGCGGATGCTGCTACTGCTGATGCTGCTGCTGATGCTGCTGCTGCTGCTGCTGATGCTGCTGCTACTGCTGCTGATGCTGTTGATGCGAATGAACTATAAATGACTTAGACAATGGGAAGATCGATGTGATGGTGGGAGGAATTCAAAACCCAATGTTTAGCAAAATCTCTGAATCAGATGGTTTGAGTTTTGCTTTTTTTGTGAACATTTTACAGAAGATTGAAAATTGAGTTGCGTAAAATGATTTAATACTAACTAATTATGTAATAATTATATGATAGATTGATATTTTTGGGGTATTGATGTTAATAATTTAATACTGTATAATATATTCTCTGTAATGTTTTTGGTGAATGCCACCAAAAACATTACAGAGAATATATTATACAGTATTAAATGATAATTTTCATGGCCAGTCAACTTTTTCTTTATATCATCAGCTATCATTGTATGCTATAATACTTCGGTTAAAAATAGTATAATAATAATGATTACTTTATTGATAATGGTGACAATAGCTGTTTAATCTTTTACCCGTTTGCCCCGAGAATATCTGCTGAAAACGGGCCTAAAACTTAAAAATGAACCGGTAAAGGGTTAAGAGTTAGCAATATTTTGTTGGTTATGAAAAACTTACAGCTGATGCTGTAATTAGAATTTGTTTTTTTGTGTAAATAATTGGAAATGAGCGTTTTCTGTTTGCTATCTTTCAGTTCGCTCGATCCATCTGTCCTCATCATTCGAGTCATTACCTTGGAATGGATGTTCATGATACGGATGAAGTGTCCAGACAGATGCGACTACAGCCTGGAATGGTCATCACTGTGGAACCAGGTGAGATGATTGCTCAGGTGTAAACAACATCGTACAGGTGAAGGTTGAAGGTCAGGGGTTATGGACGTGAGAGGGTGGACATGGTGGAGTTGACTGTCTTTTTTGTGACTGGTTGTTGAAATCAATGTGGGTTGCGGAGAGTCAGAAATGGGAGAATGTTTTTGAAAGCTTTTGCATCATGTCATGTAAGGTTGTCAAGGAGTTCGTAAAGTCTGATAAGTTGTAAGATGCTAGTTTCGTTCTCTGTAAATCAGAGGATCCTTAAAGCCAAGATGGTTTTTAAAGAAGCTAAATAAAGGAGATAATCACTTACTTTACAGCTCTCACATCATCATCATTGCTCTCCTCCGTCCGGCCACGCCGACGATGAGGCTTTTACATGGCGTCTCCACGCTGCCTTATCCTTGATGGTATCCATGGCATTCCTCATATCCATATTGCCTTTCCTCTAGATCTTCTCTTATGTTGTCGATCCATGTTTTTCTTTCTTTTCTCTACAGCTCTCACTTAATAATCTTCATTTAATAGAGCACGGTGACAGACCGTAAAACTTTACATGATAGAAAGAAATTTTTTTGGTAATTTATGAAAGAGAGGGCTGTAAGAATACTTGACTAAACAGCATTTGAAACTGTATAAACCTGAAATTGTTTAACTGATTAATATTGTGATTTGGTTTCTGTTGAATAATTGACTGCATTCATTCTAAGACCTGGGCGAGCATCTGCATCTTGCTGTGATGCTATGATCAATTATTTATATAGAACCTTTTATCCTCACCTCACAATCAACTCTGCATTGTTGTTTGTGTGACTTTGAAAAGGCATTTACATCGGTGAAGATCGACCTGGAATTCGAAAAGAGTTTTGTGGCGTCGGCTTTCGAATCGAAGATGACGTCTTAATAACATCAGATGGACGAGAAGTTCTCACCGCGAATTGTCCAAAGACGGTTTTGGAAATTGAAGAATTAATGAATCGAAGAGAATCGAAAGATTTCACATGAAGAAAATTCACTTCAGACAGGATTAAAAAACCAGTGCGGACTAATTTTTTGAATTTTCTACCTCTTTTTATGTGGAATATCTGAAAATAATGAGTATAAGCTGCTGGTGTAGCGGGTATGTTCCTTGATTTGCACCTGGAGGGTTGCAGGTTCGAATCCACCTAAAGTTGCCGCGTAGGGACCTTGAGCAAGTCCTTCACTCGCAATTGCTCAGCGCTTCCGCGTGAAACTCCGATGCAGTGTCCACGCTGCAGTCGGGAGCGCTTCTGAGTAGAAAGCTGGAAGGGGTGCTATAACAAGTGCACATACAAATAAGTAATTTAAAATTTGCTGTCAGAGCCACTTTTATTTGTTGAATTTTATACGAGCAGATATTGATGAGAAGAAGTAATGACGTTGGTTGAAATAATTTCTCTCAATCCGATGATGGATGGTCTAAAGCAGTGGTTCCCAACCCGTGGTCCGCAGGCCAAAAGTGACCTGCCTGACATTAAAAAATGGTCCTCATCTCTCAAAGAATTAACAAATATATACGAAAAAATTGACAATTTGAACCGAATAGAACATATAATTATTTTCTGTTGCAATTTATTTTGTTTCGATGTCTATTAAAATATCAAACATTCTATTTTGATTCAAATATAATAATTTTATATGCTTTTAATTAATTAAATTCTAGCCTTGTGGCCCCTAATGTCCTTCAACTAATAAAAAGTGGCCCTTGTGATCTCCAACTTAGAAAAGTGGCCCTCAAGTCTCAAAAAAGGTTGGGAACCACTGGTCTAAACCATTGTTATTTATATTGTTTAAATTATTATTGTTATTAGGATTATTCAGCATTTATATAGCGCTATTATCCAGTGTTGAGTAATATTGTGAATAACTTATTGCAACCTATCACAGAAACCGTTTCAGAGGAGCAGAGGATACCGTCAAAATCGATATCGCATTGCTTTCCATTCTTATATAGTATCGGTTGAAACCGTTTTAAAGGTGTCTAACTGTCTTCGAAGGTTCGTAACAAAACAGATGTGATGGGAATGGATGGTGTTATCTGCTGTATCAAGATCTAGATATGGTCAGATGCAACTTTAATATGGTTATGAAGGATGCATGAGATAAAGATACATGGATTTGAAATGAAAGTACTGCGGCAGATGCTAAGAAAACCAATGAATAGATACTGGAACAAATTGACACAGAACGTCAGCTTTTAAGCAACATTAAAACAGGGGAAATGAAATACTTTGGTCACATTATGAGAAGAAGTGAAAACTGTTTGGAAAAAGAGAAAATGCAAGGCACAACAGCTGGATTGAGAGCACGTGGAAGAGCACGAACAACCTGGATTGAAAACATTATGCAGGGCTGTTTTTAAGGAATTCTTAGAACTGCGCAACCCCTTCTTTTCCTTCAAATCCTCCATGGTAAATTTCTTCCAATCGGAAAACAATAACCATTTTTTTGCTAGTTTTAACTGTACAGAAGTTCTTCTACAACTGCACAAATCCATTTAGAACTGCACTTTTTGTGTACAACTAAACGTTAAAAAAACTTGAAAGACCTGACATTATTTTAGCTGTGGCTGGACTGGGAGCGCCTATGAGTAGGCTCCTTGAAGAGGCGCTATATGAATTTTCGGAATGAATGAATGAATGTCTTGGACAGGCTCGACTATGATTGAATAAGGGCGAAAGTAAAATTAATAACACGTTGCGTTCCATCCTTATATAGTATTGGTTGACACCGTTTTAGAGGTGTCTAACTATCATCGGCAATTGCTCATTGTCCATACACAATAATTGTATGTATGTATGTGCACTTGTTATAGCGCCCCTTCAAGCTCTCTTCCTACTCAGAGGCGCTCCCGAATGCAGAGCGGACACTGCATCGGAGTTTCACGCCGAAGCGCTGAGCAATTGTGAGTGAAGGACTTGCCCAAGGTCCTTACGCGGCGACGTGAGGTGGATTCGAACCTCGAACCTTCCGGCTTCAAGGCAATGACGCCACCACTACACCACCGCGCCTCACAAAGAGGTCATGCCATAAAGTAATAATAATTATAGCCATCTCAGGAGAAGAGGGATCGAACCCCAGACTCTCCAAGTTACAAGGCAAATTCTCTGACCAATCAGCTTCCACCACATTCGCACAAGGGCGCTATAGAAGTCATTAGATAAGACAGCTAGGATTGTTAAAGTTGAAACAAAACTCAAAATTAATAACTATTTAATATCTAAACGCAATCTCAAGTCAACGATGATGATGACGACGACGATGATTATGGTGGTGGTGACCGTGGTGGTGATGATGACGACGATGATGATAACGACGATTATGATGACAATGATCATTTGAGACATTCCCATAAAGTGATTCATGCAGTTTAAAAGTGAAGTTGTAAAATAAATGACGGTAGAAAAACGAGAGCAACGACGGCAGTGATGCAGACAACGCGACAACAATTTAAGCAGATGTACGTAAGTAAGTAAGTAAAATAATAATCGGAATATTTTACAACTCAAACGATCTGCGTTGGACACGAATATACTTAAAACTCCGTTTGACATTATGACCTTTTTTGACATGACCTCTATGAGTTGACCTCTTAGGCAAATGATTTTATTGTAACAATGACAGTTTTCTTATAGAACCTTTTATAATGTGACACAACCTCTGTCTTTATGGCATGACCTCTTTATGACATGACCTCTTTATGACATGACATCTTTATGACATGACCTCTTTATGACATGACCTCTTTATGACATGACCTACTTGATTTAATCTCTTTGTGCGAACATTTTAACAGCATGATCTACTTATGACTTGACTTCATTAAAACATGACCTTGTTGTGACATGACCTCTATGACAAGACTCCACATAACTTCCAACGACGCAACTATATTATACACTCAACAATTAATGTTCCTTGAATCTCTCAATTCCTGCAATGTTGTCCTCTCTTTGTTTCCAAACATTCGCAGACACTTTGACCGCTGCAGCTGTGGACCATAACATCGTTGACCTGTGGCTATGGTAGGGTTATTAACCTGGCTCTGTTAACATAAAACCACCTCAGCCAAAAAACCATTCAGTCGTAAACGAGGATTAACCCAAACCATGTCAGTTGGACGAATCCAATGACATTTAAGTTATATTTGATTTCACTGATATGAACTTAATATGGTAATGAGTTAACCTAAGTAGAGAGGTTTCAGGGTTAACATCAGGGAGAGTTTAGGGTTAACCCAATGGAGAGTTTAAGGTTGACCATAGGAAGGGTTTAGAGCTAACCCTGGGAAACGATTAGGGTTAACCCAAGGAAAGGTTGACATTTGGGAGGGTGTGGGGTTAAACCAAGGAAAGGTTGACAATTGGGAGGGCGTAGGGTTAAACCAAGAAGGTCATTTGAAACAATGCACTGAATCTTTCATCTCAAAATTCCTCTTTGGTTTCTGGGTTTCTAAATTGGGTTAACCAGGTCTCACTTATGGTTATGAATGGGATAAACCCAAATTTTGCTGTTTGGTTCATAAATAGGTTTACAATTTCGCCGTTGGGCTTATGATTAAGGTCAATCAATTTCACGTTGTGTGTGTGTGAACAAAATCAACTCAATTTAATTGCTGATCATGATTTGGTTCAACTCAGTGAAATTGCTTTTTGTGGTTTGTGAGTGCGAATGGTTTGCATCGTAATCTCCAAATGTCTAAAGTGCCACTGGAAAGCCAAGCGCAGGGCACCAGCTTATTCACGAGTGTTGTGTTTAGTCAAAGGGTTAAGACGGAAGAGGAGGAGGAGGAGGAGTTTCCTTTTCTGTTCGTTTGGTTGAGACTTTGATCCTCATTTCGATGATCCTCCAGATCCGTTGCTTTGACCTTCACCCAATTTGTTGCTTTGACCTTCACCCAATTTGTTGCCTTGACCTTCGTCGCAGATCTTTTCCGTCTTCCACGCAGGACAATCGACTTTTCCATTCTGGTTGCAGAAGCACGAGAATCGTGTACAGCGATCGACGTAGAAGAATCGACCGACACGATGGCGGCGACCTTGATGGGAACAGACTGGAAAAAGAAGAGATGGAAAGATATCATCATCGTTGCTATTATCACTATTTTATTATCATTGTTACTATTATTATTATTATTATTATTATTATTTTATTATTATTAATATTATTATTTATTTATTTTAATTTAGCTATTATTATTATTTTATTTATTTATTTATTTATTATCATTATCATTATTTTACACATGGAAAGATATCAATTAACATCATTGTTATTATCAATATTTTTATTATCATTATTATTACTATCAATATTATTATTATTTTATTATTCTATTTATTATTATTAATATTATTTATATATATATATATTTATTATTATTATTATTATTATTATTATTATTATTTTACAAATGGAAAGATATCGATATCATTGTTATTATTATTATTTTATTAATTATTATTGTTATTATTTATATTTTTATTTATTTATTATCATTATTATTATTTTACACATAGAAAGATATCAATATCATTATTATTATCCATATTTTATTTTTACTATTGAGTATTTTTTACCACGAGGAACATCATTCTTCAAGGTCTTATAAACCATAAAAGTTTTGCTACCCCAAGATGCTCCATCCATACATGCTAATTAAGAGCTTTTAACGAAAGATGATTCAGTGAAAGCCACAATCATAATAAATAATCATTGTAATAATCGTAATAAATAATCGTAATAAATAATCATTGTAATAATCGTAATAAATAATCATTGTAATAATCGTAACAAATAATCATAATAAATAATCATAACAAATAATCATTGTAATAATCGTAACAAATAATCGTAATAAATAATCATAACAAATACTCATTGTAATAATGATAACAAATTATGTAGACAAGATAACATAGGTAAAGATAATGAAAGGGTTCAAGAAGTCAAGAGATGGATGTTTCCGTTCTGATGGCGACTGAAAAGCCAGTCGTTCTTTTTTTAAAGGGTGCTATATAAATCTATGGTTACGATACGATAAGAAATTGATAGGCCAATGGATGTTTAATTGGTGTAACGTAAATATAATTATAGAGACATTTATCCATAAACAGAATAAACTATATTTGCTGCATTACAATTACTGTACGTAAAGAACAGTTACCGAACGAGTGTTAGAACGAATTGTTAGTAACAACAAAATGAAAGAACGTTCTAAGTACTTACCTCAAGATTAGTACTCACTAAGTATAACTACTGTGATATTAGTATTATAAGTATATAACTACTGCACACGTGATATTAGTACTAAGTATCTGCGACGAGGTTAGTACTTACCATGCATCTATTGATCATGTTAGTGTTTGGAAGGTGATTAGTAGTCGGTTGGGATGGTTAGTACCTACCGTGCACGCTATAGTTACTATGAAGAGCGGTATAAAATATAGATGCATGCAGGCTAATGTTCCTAGAGTAGGTTATCACACACTCGGAGGGAAGGGGAGAGACTTGTTTTGAACATGGGAGAAAATAGTCCATAGGGGGGGGGGGGTGTTTCGGTATGGAGCCGAGAGTCAGTCATTGATTGTCGGGTTTCTGTTTGATCTGTTAGAGAAATAGCGATAGATCAGCTGCCTGGCTTAATAACAAGACATTCAATTCAAATTAAAGGACTGCGTTAAAGACAAGTTTCTAATGAGGAGCTTGGATCGACTGAATCATTGAAAGCCGCGGATGTGATAGAAATCTGTTTCAATTTATCTGGATTTTGATCACATAGGTGATAGCTAGGGGACTTAAAGACTGGTAGGTCTACCGTCTAACATGTCAAGTCTTGATAAGCAGAATTCTGAAAGATAGAAATCGTTGTTCTTGGTAGATGTTTGTCTTTGACCGGTGTTCATTCACAGCCGCCGCTGGTCCCTCCCTCTAGATTCTAGAACTCTATCTACGTCCTCCTCGTCCTCCTCCTCGAGATCGTCCTCCACCTCCTCGTCATCCTCCTCCTCATACTCCTCCTCCCTCTTCCTCCTCCTCTTCCTCTTCCTCCCTGTGTTCCCAGCTCTCCTTCGAAATAACTGCCTTTCGCTCTGAACTGAAAACTCACCTCTTTAAGTTAACCTATATATGACTCTTAATGGCTTTAAGTCAACCTACATGTGTAGGGCTCTTAATGGCTGCCCGGTTTTAACGTGCTTTTCTGAATTGTGATTATGCTATTCTAGGGACAGCAGGGCAGCAACACTATCAAGCAATAGTCATATCGCATGACACATTAGATGACACTTTGCTAATGACAATGATTGTGATTTTTCTACCTCGTATTCTCATCCAGTCTCTGCTGACTGCAGACACTATATCTGCTCTCGTTAGTAGTTGCAATGTGAGTCATTCGCATTCCAGGTAATTATCGGATGCAGTTGAGGAGGCAAGCGGAATAATCTTGCCATCCAATGATCTTACCTCGCGATTTTCGCTGTCTTCCCATCTGGACGGTTCGCTTACCCTTTGACGGGCGATTTGCAGGTTCATCATTGACCATCTCGTCTGAACATCCACCTGGGCTGATGCTGATGTCGTCAATGGCAACGTCTGATGCGTAGCCATCACCACGGATGCCTTCGAAGCCGATCTGTGTTGAAAACATCGCAAATAAATATTAGAATATATTCATCAGATTCAGCTGCATTTGATCACCGTATTAAATTCGTTTCTGAAAAACAAGCAATAGTCTAAATCTTGAGCTGTAATTATCTGAAGAAAGTGATGCTGGGTTTCATAGACAAAATTAAAAGGCGATGAGCAGAGATAGGCAAAGAGAGAAAGAGAGACAGACAGACAGACAGAGAAATGCAGATACATAGAGAGAGAGTGAGAGACATACAGACAGAGACAGACATACAGAGACAGACAGACAGAGAGGAAGATGCTGGCCAGGTCACTGACCGTGACTGTGCTGTAGAGCATGACGTTGACGTTGGCCTGGCTCCATCTGTTGCCATGGCAACCGCTCTCCTGCCAGACCGACTCCGTGGTGTTCCTCGTCCTTCGAATGACCTTCAACTGTCCCATCCACTGACCATACATGTGGTAATGGAACTGGAGACAATACAGACCCGTTGACCAACGGACGCTCGGCAACCACAGGCTGTTGACGACGACAACAACGACATCATTATCATCACCAAAAGTTGTAGTAGTATTAGTAGCAGTAGTAGCAGCGGCAGCAGTAGCAGTAACAGTAGCAGCAGAGGCGGTAGCGGTAGCAGTAGTAGCTGTAGGAGTAGTGGTGGTGGTGGTGGTGGTGGTGGTGGTGGTGGTGGTGGTGGTGGTGGTGGTGGTGGTGGTGGTGGTGGTGGTGGTGGTGGTGGTGGTGGTGGTGGTGGTGGTGGTGGTGGTGGTGGTGGTGGTGGTGGTGGTGGTGGTGGTGGTGGTGGTGGTGGTAGTAGTAGTATAGTATCAACAGCAACAGCAGAAGTAACAGCAGCAGCAACAGTAGCTGTAGTAGTGGTAGTAGTAGCAACAACAACAAAACAAGAACACTAACAGTAGGAATAGCAATAGCTGTTGCTTAATTCGCCGTTTTCCTAATCATAGCAGTAGCCAAACTTTCTCAAACCATATTCTACATATTATTAGCATCTAACAAAGGACTGTGCCTGTAATTATAATTCATTATTTTACGAAGTCGTATTCAGACCATTCAGTTATGGATTGAATCAGCAGATTATTATAATTATAATATTATAATAAATATGTGGTTGCCTGTGTTGCTTACATCGCGTTGTCATACGGTTGTCCGTTGCTCGCCTCAACATAGTAGTAGACATCATCCGGTTGCCCCGTTGAGTGACCCGTCCTTGGTCCGGTGTAGCTGGAATCAGTCGCTCCAGCCAGCGCCGTCCAATCCATTCTATCGACGGAAGAGTTGCCCTGGATCATTCCACAATCATCTGGAGCGACGGTTGTTCCAAAATCACAATAGAAAGTTCCATTACACGATGACCTTCCTCCCACTCCTCCCACTCCTCCTCTCACCTCCTTCTGCTTGCATCGACGACTCTGACCAGTTGAACCGGAACAGTCGCGACCTCCATTCGTTGCTTTCTTGCAATGACGACCTCGATGTTCTCGACCACATGGAGCGGCACAGCCACTCCACGGCGACCAATCAGACCACTGACCATCCACTGAAAACAGATACAGTGATATTATTATTATATGGCGATATTAAATGGCTAAAATGTATGCATTATATATTTATGGGTGAAAGAAATATTCAACTATAAAGGACCAGAGAGAGACTTGCGTTAAATAACTGGCTAAACATTAAATTTTATTAAACACATTGAATTAGTATAATATAGCCTTTAGTATTTTGTTAATGTAGCCTACACCTACTGCGTTTTTTTGCTGTTATTTTTTGGAAATGAACGAAATAAGCGAATATAATATTATGCATGCATAACGATTGACATGCCGAGATGAGCGTTGTAGGTATATTGTGGCGCTGTCATAATTATGGTCATCAGTGACCTGGCCATTTAATTAAACGTTTTTGTAAGCCTATAATTGTGCATGATATACTTTTTAGTTATTCCCATGAAGAGGCGCTAAATAAATGCTTGAATGAGTGAATATACTGAGTGTGTGTGTTAGTTATTCATATATTCGTTCTAAGTCTATAGGCCTACTGACCGATCTCGATCTTGCAGTTCTGTCCTAACCATCCATTGGGACAATCGCAGAAATAAGATTCCGTCTCTGGAATGTCGCGACACTTTGCTTCATGATGACATGGATTAGATGCACAGTCTGAAAGAAGCGCAACAAACAACATCATCATCATCGTCGTCATCATCATCGTCATCATCGTCATCATCATCATCATCATCATCATCATCATCATCATCATCATCATCATCATCATCATCATCATCATCATCATCATCATCATCATCATCATCATCATCATCATCATCATCATCATCATCATCATCATCATCATCATCATCATCATCATCATCATCATCATCATCATCATCATCATCATCATCATCATCATCATCATCATCATCATCATCATCATCATCATCATCATCATCATCATCATCATCATCAATCATCATCATCATCATCATCATCATCATCATCATCATCCTCATCATCATCGTCAGTTAACTGATCTTTATTATGACCTCAACTGTCTACAAATGACCTGAAATGACCTTAAATAACCTTAAATGCCTTAAAATGACAAAACTTTCCTCGACTGACCTAAATGACATGAAATGAACTAAAATGATCTGAAATTAGTTAAAATGACCTCAAATTACTTAAAATGACCTCAAATTACTTAAAATGACCTCAGCTAACCTCGACTGACCTCAAACGACATCTACACATCTATGAGTTTACAGTATATAGATAAAACTTGTTTAGAACAATGATCTGCAGCTGATGTTTTTACTTTGTTTCGGATGAACTTTTGCGATGAGTTTGAATCCTCTTCCGGATTGAGTTGGACTCGAGTGAAATCGAACGATCATCCGATTCGATGTTGATTGGAATTCCTTTCGTTTCAACGTCGTCAGATTTCCACAGACGCTAAGATTAAGACGAAGAAGACAAAGAATATCAATCACATATCGATCAAATATCAATCAAATATCAATCACATATCAGTCAAATCTAAGTCAAACATATCTAGCATATATATCAATCAGATATCAATCAAACATCAATGAAATACCAAACAAGGAGACAACGTCTACACTAGGCTATTCTGAGGGCCATCCTCGTTTCTTCCCGTTCACAGTTAATAATAATTTGTTATGTCTTCGCTAGAGGACATTTACTTGTAGTCGGGCTGCAGCTGTGCGACCTCACATTCCAATCACTTCATCTCTCCTTTCTTTGTACCTTTATCAATCGTTTAATGGACACAGACAGACACTCTCACATTTTACTCTTTTAACTTGCGAAATAGAAATGAATGTATGTGTATAAGAGAAGATGAGACGATCGTAGTTTGATAGAGAAGAAGAAGAGGATTATTGAGCTGCGTACATTGGTCCGTGGTCGATTCCGATGTAGTGATATCGTATTTCCAGCGAATCTTTGCAGGATCCTCCTTCCATCATCTCAAGGTCAACGTCTTCCAGGTAGAGATGGATAACTGTTCCAGGTGAACTCTGCAATCAACCAGTTCTCAATCAACGTTTTTCATTGGCTAGAGTCTAATAACAATTGTTATTGTCTCATTCCTGTAATAAGAAACTCTTATCCTCCGCTCATACCATGACTTGCAATCATAGGCGCAACCACCCTATGGGACCCACGGGACGCGTCCCCCCCAACTTTTGAGTGGTCCCATTGACTTTATCATCATGGTCCCCTCCAACTTTTAGGACGTGATTAATTTGGTCCCCCACAACTTTTAGGACGTGATTGCGCCTATGCTTGCAATCGTACTGGCACGGTCATTTGACTTAAATAACAAACACATATACACACACACACGCATAGCAGTCTGTTGGCTAGCTGATTGGCTAACTGGTTGACTAATTGGTTGGCTAACTGGTTGGCTAACTGGTTGGCTAACTGGTTGGCTAACTGGTTGGCTAGCTGGTTGGCTAGCTGGTTGGCTAACTGGTTGACTAACTGGTTGGCTAACTGGTTGGCTAACTGGTTGGCTAACTGGTTGGCTAGCTGGTTGGCTAGCTGGTTGGCTAACTGGTTGACTGACTAGTTGGGGGCTTCTTATGTTGTTACATTTTGTTTGGTCAAAATGATCCTTTTAACGTGCTTTCTAAATCCAACTGATTTAGTTTCTAATCTCTATACGCCGATTTAATGAAGATGCCAACTGATCCGATATCTCCATATAATTTATTTGTGTTGTGTACCTTCAGCAGCCAAGAACAGTCCGTTCTATCTGGATAGTTCTTCGGATAATTCGGTGATTTGATATTCAACTTCTGTCGACCGACTTCCAAAACTCCACCACAACCTGATTGAAATACAATCAATGTTATAAGTAAATCAAATCATTTGTTAATTACCACAACATTCACTCGGATCCTTGTATCAATAGGAAAATGTATGAGTTAAATTTTAAATATTTAAATGATTTGCTGAGAAAAGTTTACAACACTGCCCATCCTGACTTGATTTTGTGGTGATGAGGCATGCTGACAAACATGTAGCTATCAAACTTAAAGCAAAAACTGGAACATACAAATTATTATACCATCGTCATCGTCGCCGTCATTATCAACATCATCGTCATCATCATCATTATCATTGTCATTATCATTGTCATTACTATTGATACATATTTATAAAACATATTGTGCCTCTGGAATGATCGTTCCGTGTGACTCGATATTTATATAACACCACTTGACAACGTTTTAAAGGTGTCCAAAAGAAAGA